>JAWPHD010018827.1:0-38226 GCA_037043455.1 Cyrtodaria siliqua
GTAAATCTAGGCCTGCCAAGCTTTATAACCTAGGATGGAACAATTATTCTTGAAACAAGAGGCCCAATCCATGAGGGCCTGAAGACGATCTACTGGTTAATGTTTTGAGATGAAATCGTTCTGGTAATAAAACCAAGAATCATTTTAGGCAAAGAAGAAAGTCTTTAGTTTAAACATATTTTATTTCAACATTTTTACAACATATATATATATTGGTACAGTACATAATTAATAGGTTTGGAACAAAAGTAAATCTTATAGAGTTCCTCTCTTTTTTAAATATCAGCATTTACCAAGTCCCCCCCCCCCCACCACCCCCCTCCCCCCCCACCACCCCCCTCCCCCCCCCCCCCCCCCCACCCTGAAATTATGCCATCCGTAAGAATCGACCCTTTCTCACTTACAAGTTGAGCTCCCAGTGGGATTCAAACCAGAGGCAGGGAGAGGCGAGAAGGTTTCAAACCCAGTGTCTTAACCTCTCGACCAAGGAAGCCTTTGGAAATATATTTGAAATGTGTTTTTATGTGCATTTGACATGTTTGGGGGACATTTGAAATGTGTTTGAGGTGCATTTGACATGTTTGGGGGACATTTGAAATGTGTTTGAGGTGCATTTGGAATGTGTCCAAGTTATTGAGTGAACATTGTCAAATCAGAAACAAATTTCAGGCGATATAACTCCGGCATTACCGGAAATAACCAGCCCGATGCACTCTGTTATTTTCTCCTCAGCACTGTCTCAAAATTTCTTTAGACTTGTATTAGAATTTAATTGAATTGGATTTTATAGTCCCACTAACAGATAAGGTCATAATTTATGGTGACTTTCCAGCTTTCAATGGTGGAGGAAGACCCCTATTTTTGTGCACGGCCAGGCACCTGGGTAAAATCAACGACGTTCCGCAAGCCAGAAACTTGGATTAGAATTACTCTAGTTATTGAGCGAACACAAAATTTCTGCCCTCCCACCATGGTTGATTGCAAAATACTTCCTGAAAATGATGGGCGTATTAAAAATACATTTCAATCTGTTTATAAAGGTAAAATAAAAACAAGAGGCCCAAGAGGGCCTGTGGATGCTCTACTGGCTAACATGGCCCTTATAACATCAATGAAGCGAGTGACTGCCATTTACGTTTTTTTTGAAAGTTTCGGCCAAAAAATAGCTTTTTGACTAAATCAAGGGCTGTAACTAAAGAATCTGGTAAAGTTTGGTAAAGATCAGATGAAAAACGAAGGCCCTACCGTATTAACGAGGCAAAATATAGCATTTTTAATATGTTTAATAGCATAACTAAATCAAGAGCCATAAATCCTCTGTTACTGGTCTGACTGGTCCAACATAGAGCTAAAAAAAAATCAAAAAAAATCAAAAAAAAAAATCAAACAATTAAAAAAAAAAATTATAAAAATTAAAGACAAAAATCTAAACAAAATTATATAAAAAAAGGAAGTCATAAAATCTGGTAAAGTTTGATAAAGACCAGATGCAAATTGAAGGCCCTATCGTATGACGAGGCAAATTATAGCATTTTTAACAAAATCAAGGGCCATAACTCCGCTGTTACTGGTGCAATCTGGCTGGTTTTCGAACTTGACCGAGCTTTCAATGACATTACCAATCTGATAAAGTTCAGTAATGATCGGATGAAAAATGAAGGCCCTATCGTCTTAACGAGGCAAAATATAGCATTTTGAACTAAATCAAGGGCATTAACTCCGTTGTTACTGGTCCGAGCTTTTATTGATATTAACAATCTGATAAAGTTTGGTAAAGATCGGATGAACAATGAAGCCCCTATCGTCTTGAGGCAAAATAAGCATTTCGAACTAAATCAAGGGCCATAACTCCCCTGTTACTTGTCCGATATGAATGGTTTTCGAACTTGTCTGAGCTTTCATTGATATTAACAATCTGATAAAATTTGGTAAAGATCGGATGAACAATGAAGCCCCTATCGTCTTAACGAGGCAAAATATAGCATTTTTAATTAAATCAAGGGCCATAACTCCGCTGTTACTGGTCCGATAGGGCTGTTTTCGAACTTGTTCGAGCTTTCAACGACATTAACAATCTGATAAAGTTTGGTAAAGATCAGATGAACAATGAAGCCCCTAGCGTCTTAACGAGGCAAAATATAGCATTTTTAACTAAATCAAGGGCTATATCTCCGCTGTTGCTAGTCCGATATGGCCAGTTTTCGAACTTGTTTTAGCTTTCATTGATATTAACAATGTGGTAAAGATTGGTAAAGATAGGATGAAAAATGAAGGCCCTATCGTCTTGAGGCAAAATATAGGATTTTGAACTAAATCAAGGGCCATAACTCTGCCGATACTGGTCCGATCCGGCTGGTTTTCGAACTTGTCCAAGCTTTCATTGATAGTAACAATCTGGTAAAGTTTGGTAAAGATCGAGTGAAGGATGTAGGCCCTATCGTCATAACGAGGCAAAATTTAGCATTTTTAACTAAATCAAAGGCCATAACTCTGCCGATACTGGTCCGATCTGGCTGGTTTTCAAACTTGTCCGAGCTTTCATTGAAGGCCCTATTGTCTTAACGAGAAAAAGTTAACAGACGACAGACGGACGATGGACGACAGACAACACATCATCCCATAAGCTCTGCTGGTCTTCGACCAGTAGAGCTAAAAATATCCCAATAAAGCAAATGCAATTTTAAACTGCATTTTTTAAAGTCATTTGCTCTGCATTTCATTTGAAGAACTGCATTTCACATTTATTATTTTGTACTTATCGTTTTATTTTACATGCAACATATAAATTCCTTATCATTTCCTTAGCATCTGGTTTGCTTTCCATTTGCATTTCATTTCAACCTATTTCCCATTCATATCACAATTTAGTGCCTTAAAACATTTTAAAATATATATTTCATTTATAAAATGATGATTTTGCAGTAAAATAATAGCATGGGCTAAATCTAATCTATCATCTCAGCAGCTACAAACAATTCTTCATTAAAAGCTTTGAACCATTTATCAATCATATTTAGTGATAAAATGAAATTGTTCTAAAACCACTCTGATAAGCTAATCAGATATTCAGATGATGATGACAATGGATGAAAATGATGCTGCTGATGATGACGATGATGATAATGCTGCTGCTGATGATGACAATGATGATAATGCTGCTGCTGATGATGACGATGATGATAATGCTGCTGCTGATGATGACGATGATGATAATGCTGCTGCTGATGATGACGATGATGATAATGCCCAATAATGATGGACGAAAATTATGATGACTAGTAAGACGTACGATGGATAAAAATGCTTCTGCTGCTTCTGATGCTGTTGATGATGTTAGATAGTTTTTATAACAAGCCCAGTAATCGACGTCATCAGCAGGTGCACGAGATGATCATCCGTAACGAAGATTTGTCTCGACTCGGTTAGTAAACACACGCATTTCAGCTCTAATTCTCAGTCCATAAAGATATAAGTATGCCTAAAGTATCGCAATCAATGACATTAAGACTCGGTTAATATTCACTTCTGCTAATACTTTGAGAAAGCAAATTGAGAGCAGAATCAAACAAAGTTATTTTAGCGAGATGATTCTCAGCGGAGTTTTTCATTTTTAACTTCCTTTGATTTTGCTCTCAATTTTAGGCATAATTATATCTTTATGGACTGTGAATTAGAGCTGAAATGCGTGAGTTTACTTACCGAGTTGAGACAAATCTTCGTTACGGATGACCATCTCGTGCACCTGCTGACGAGTCGATTACTGGGCTTGTATAAGGTCGAGTGTATACATATTGACAACATCTCTGTCAAGAGGCCCAAGAGGGCCTGTGGACGCTCTACTGGCTAACATAGCTCTTATAACATCAATGAAGCGAGTGACTGCCATTTACGTTTTTTTGAAAGTTTCGGGCAAAAAACAGCTTTTTAACTAAATCAAGGGCCATAACTAAAGAATCTGGTAAAGTTTGGTAACGATCAGATGAAAAATGAAGGCCATACCGTATTAACGAGGCAAATATAGCATTTTTAACTAAATCAAGAGCCATAACTCCCCTGTTACTGGTCCGACTGGTCCAACATAGAGCTAAAAAAAAATATGAAAAAAATAATAATAAATATGAAACAAGAGGCCCAAGAGGGCCTGTAGACGCTCTACTGGCTAACACGGCTCTTATAACATCAATGAAGCGATTGACTGCCATTTAAGTTTTTTTGAAAGTTTCGGGCAAAAAACAGCTTTTTAACTTTATCATGGGCCATAACTAAAGAATCTGGTAAAGTTTGGTAAAGATCAGATGAAAAATGAAGGCCCTACCGTATAAACGAGGCAAAATATAGCATGTTTAACTAAATCAAGAGCCATAACTCCTCTGTTACTGGTACGACCGGTTTAACATAGAGCTAAAAAAATAAAAAAAATAAAAAAATATTTTTTAGAGAATAATAATAATCAAAAAAACAAATATAAAAAAAATGAGTTCGAGCTTTCAACGGCATTAACAATATGATAAAGTTTGGTAAAGATCGGACGAACAATGAAGCCCCTATCGTCTTAACGAGGCAAAATATAGCATTTTTAACTAAATCAAGGGCCATAACTCCGCTTTTATTAAACCGTTACGGCTGGTTTTTGAATTGTCCGAGCTTTCATTGATATTAACAACGTGGTAAAGTTTGGTAAAGATCGGATGAACAATGAAGCCCCTATCGTCTTAACAAGGCAAAATATAGCATTTTTAACTAAATCAAGGACCATAACTCTGCTGTTACTTGTCCAATCTGGCTGGTTTTCGAACTTGTCTGAGCTTTCATTGATATTAACAACGTGGTAAAGTTTGGTAAAGATAGGATGAAAAATGAAGACCCTATCGTCTTAACGAGGCAAAATATAGCAATATAGCATTTTAAACTAAATCAAGGGCCGTAACTCCGCTGTTACTTGTCCGATTTGGCTGGTTTTCGAACTCATCCGAGCTTTCATTGATATTAACAACCTGTTAAAGTGTGATAAAGATCGGATGAAAAATGAAGACCCTATCGTCTTAACGAGGCAAAATATAGCAATATAGCATTTTTAACTAACTCGAGGGCCATAACTCCGCTGTTACTTGTCCGATTTGGCTGGTTTTCGAACTCATCCGAGCTTTCATTGATATTAACAACCTGTTAAAGTTTGGTAAAGATCGGATGAAAAATGAAGGCCCTATCGTCTTAACGAGACAAAAGTTAACGACGGACGGACGACGGACAACTCAGCATCCCATAAGCCAGTAGAGCTAAAAAAGGAATAATTTCAAAAAAAAAATATGAAAAAAAAAGAATTGAATTGAATTGAATTGGGGTTTTAAGGCGCACCAACACATGAAAAGGTTATATGGCGCCTAAAAGGCATGAACATGCCATGCCAGGCTCATCTTCCATGTACATCGAGATAAAATATGGAAAATGGGCCTAGAACCTTCTCACCCTGAACTGCAGAGTTGCTGCAAATTCTATCGTAGAAACTCCATTTACGCTCCATTTATTGTTTTTCTGCCACTGCTCTTTTGATGCGAGCGAGATAGCACCTGAAACAATGCAGGGATCATGATGAAGACCTTTAATGAACATGAACAAAAAATGATAAAATGAACATGAATTTGGGGGGATTCTACCCCTCTGCCTACCCCTCCAAAGGCATTTGCAGTGGCCGTATTCTTTGCCCCGTGACCAAATGGAAAAAGTTTGGCAAAGATCAGAAGCAAAATGAAGGCCCTATCGTATGACCAGGCAAATTATAGCATTTTTAACAAAATCAAGGGCCACAACTCCGCTGTTACTGGTCCGATCTGGTTGGTTTTCGAACTTGACCAAGCTTTCATAGACATTAACAATTTGTTGAAGTTTGGTAAAGATCGGATGAAAAATGAAGGCCCTATCGTCTTAACGAGGCAAAATATATAATTTTGAAGTAAATCAAGGGCCATAACTCCGATGTTACTGGTCCGATATGGCTGGTTTTCAAACTTGTCCGAGCTTTCATTGATATTAACAATCTGATCCAGTTTGGTAAAGATCAGATGAACAATGAAGCCCCTATAGTCTTAACAAGGCAAAATATAGCATTTTTAACTAAATCAAGGGCCATTACTTCGCTGTTACTGGTCCGATATGGCTGTTTTTCAAACTTGTTCGAGCTTTCATTGATATTAACAATCTGATCAAGTTTGGTAAAGATCGGATGAACAATAAAGCCCCTATCGTCTTAACGAGGCAAAATATAGCATTTTGAACTAAATCAAGGGCCATAACTCCACCGATACTGGTCTGATCGGGCTGGGTTTTGAACTTGTCAGAGCTTTCATTGATAGTAACAATCTGTTAAAGTTTGGTAAAGATCGAGTGAAGGATGAAGGCCCTATCGTCTTAACGATGCAAAATATAGCATTTTTAACTAAATCAAGGACCATAACTCCGCTGTTACTGGTCCGATCTGACTGGTTTTCGAACTTGTCCGAGCTTTCATTGATATTATCAATGTGGTAAAGTTTGGTAAAGATGGGATGAAAAATGAAGGCCCTATCATCTTAACGAGGCAAAATTTAGCAATATAGCATTTTTAACTAAATCAAGGGCCATAACTCCGATGTTACTTGTCCGATCTGGCTGGTTTTCGAACACATCCAAGCTTTCATTGATATTAACAACCTGTTAAAGTTTGGTAAAGATCAGATGAAAAATGAAGGCCCTATCGTCTTAACGAGACAAAAGTTAACAACAGACGACAGACGACGGACGGACGACGGACAACTCGGCATCCCATAAGCTCTGCTGGCCTTTCGGCCAGTAGAGCTAAACATGTCTGAGAATTTTAAAGACTTCAGGAAGTGAAAAAAAGAGGGTTTTTGGCGATTTTTTGCATGTATTTCCTCAATTTTTCGAGTCAATCGGTAAACATGGATGATACATTTTATGGACCGAGTGAAGGGATACATTAAAATGTAGGATTTCATGACAAATATTAGTTTATGAATGTGGAAGAAGATGTTTTGGACAACTTTTAGCGAGAGGAAACTATAAACAACAAATGAATTTAGATCGAAAGGGACTTTTGACTTTTTTTATGCCTATTTTGACCTGGACGACTATGGAAATGACGAAAATATTTGGTTTCAGGAGGAATGTGTTAGGGAAAACGTCCATCCACGCCATCTCAGACAATATTTAGACCATGGGGTGCTTTTACTAGCTCCTTGAAGAAGCAATACCCCATCATTCCTTCAATATGATTTGGGAAGACGATCTTTGGGAACAGTTGGTCACCGAGACTCCGCTAAGCATAGGATTTGACCAAGTTAATAAAAATCAGTATATCTTTTGAAGTTCTCTATGGATTTTAAAGATTCTCTACAATCTACAATCTACACACTGGGTTATCGGAGAAAAATGAATATATCTTACAGAAAATTTGGGTGAAAGTAAGGTAGGATATCATTTTATGACCCGATTCGCATGCTCACGTGATTTTTATCTTCATTAAATTAGTTTTTGCATGAATATTGCTTTTAAAATTATTTCATTGTGTTGGGAATTTAAATACTTAAATGTAATTTGCTGCAGCAGCTGAAACCGCAAAACTGTTCAGATTTACTGGAATTGATTTGCCTGCAGAATGGAATGGGTTAACAATGTGCGAGTGCACCTCTTAATAGTCGGATCATGATTCTGGTAGGTGTTGGTAATGAGAACGTTCATTAGAAAGTAATTAACAACACCAAACTATTACCAGTATGGGTATATAATGAGAATCGTGAGGAGACGTGGGTAAACTGGTACTAGAATAGCTGTGAAAATGGTGTCAAAAGTTTGGCTTTATGGTTGTAACCCTGGAGGGATGGGACAATAGATATCCCACACAACATCACAGATATGATACTGGAACTCCCAGTGGATTTATGAGGTTACTGTAGTGACAGATTTATCACTGCATTTTCATGCCAAGTTTTGAGAACTCACTATGAAAAGGTAGAAAAAAATAAACAATTGGTGTTCTATTTATTATGTGGATTCTCCAAAGAAACGTTCTTTGAAGTCACTCAGCAGTGTTTTTTTCCTACATTCTGGGAACATAACCCAATCCATCACAACTGAGAATTTTTGCGAGATTTTTCATAAAATTGGGATAAAATACAGTAAAAGATCCATTTCATAACTGCAATTAAATGTATCTTCAATACTGTTTACAGTTTGTTTACAGTTCACTGTAAATAAAGCATGACATTTCTCTTTGACTCATGTTTTTAAAATTTAGTTTCTTCAATTGGGAACTCTTGTCTCAAAATTGGGAAAAAAAGATATGTTTTGGCATTGGGAATATTACCCAATAACAGCTATAAAAACAGCCCAAAAAAAACACTGCTCAGTATTACATTAATACACTGCAGAGATATCAATAATGCTTCCTGACTGATATCAAGAGGCTGATCTGGCACAATGTTAACGTATTATGGCTACCATCAGCATCATCAATGGGTTTAAGTTTGTATGTGACATAATTCAACTGTTTTAATAACGCAAATTCGAATTCTTTTATAACGCATTTCAATTCACACATATGAACATGACTAGAAATGTAACACAAAATATTACATAATGAGAACAAAATCAGCATGTTTTATTGACAGACACAGTTTGTTTTGTTTGTTTGGTGTTAACATAATAATTTTTTAGCACATTTTAGGCTATGTATGACAAACGATTTTTAGTGGTGCAGGCAAGCAACCCACTTATATCTGGGGAAAACCAGTACTAATGTATTCCTCCCGCTTTCCTTAAAAATCAACACTTTCTAACATACAAGTCAAGCTCCCAGTGGGACTCGGAAATCGCACGGTGACAAACTATTAAGTGTCTTTACTCGGGGTATGATAGACGAAGAAAGGTAAATAAACTCCATAGATATAACTCTGTTTCATCTTGTCATTACTATTTAGAGATTTGTTTAAAAACTCTTTAAATGTTTTGAGTATTAACGATTATCATCAATATCAAATACCATTAAAAGCATTAAAATACTTTATTACAGTACAAAGGGTGATCCTAGATGTATCATAGAGCACAAGCATTTTTTTTACTGGGTTGTCATTTCATATATTGCTAAGCTCCACCTCAGAAAAAAAAGAAAAGATTCTTCTCGATTGTGGGATTATTCTATTTATTTTCATCTGTATGTAAGTATTCCAAACAATTCTGAAATAACATCTGGCCAGGCGCCTCAGTTATCACACAAATGCAACACTATAACCAATTATATTAATCTTAGCTTACACAAGAAATCTTTATTTAGCAATCAAAATGTGTATTGCGACTACACATTGCAGCTCTCAACATTTTTTACACATGCACTGGGAACACACATTGCAGCTCACAACATTATACATGCAATGGGAACACACACTGCAACACACACCATTATACATGCAATGGGAACACACACTGCAAAACACACAATTATACATGCAATGGGAACACACACTGCAGCACACACCATTATACATACACTGGGAACACACTGCAGCACACACCATTATACATACACTGGGAACATACACTGCAGCACACACCATTATACATACACTGGGAACACACACTGCAGCACACACCATTATACATACACTGGGAACATACACTACAGCACACACCATTATACATACACTGGGAACACACACTGCAGCACACACACCATTATACATACACTGGGAACACAGACTGCAGCACACGCCATTATACATACACTCGGAACACACACTGCAGCACACACACCATTATACATACACTGGGAACACAGACTGCAGCACACACCATTATACATACACTGGGAACACACACTGCATCACACACACCATTATACATACACTGGGAACACACACTGCAGCACACACCATTGTACATACACTAGGAACACAGACTGCAGTGCACACACCATTATACATACACTGGGAACACACACTGCAGCACACACCATCATACATACACTGGGAACACACACTGCAGCACACATACCATTATACATACACTGGGAACACACACTGCAGCACACACCATTATACATACACTGGGAACACACACTGCAGCACACACACCATTATACATACACTGAGAACACAGTCTGCAGCCACGCCATTATACATACACTGGGAACACACACTGCAGCACACACATCATTATACATACACTGGGAACACAGACTGCAGCACACACCATTATACATACACTGGACACAACTGCAGCACACACCATTATACATATACTGAGAACACACACTGCAGCACATACACCATTATACATACACTGGGAACACACACTGCAGCACACACCATTATACATACACTGGGAACACACACTGCAGCACATACCATTATACATACACTGGGAACACACACTGCAGCACATACACCATTATACATACACTGGGAACACACACTGCAGCACACACCATTGTACATACACTAGGAACACAGACTGCAGTGCATGCACCATTATACATACACTGGGAACACACACGGCAGCACACACCATTATACATACACTGGAAACACACACTGCAGCACACACCATTATACATACACTGGGAACACACACTGCAGCACACACCATTATACATATAATGGGAACACACACTGCAGCACACACCATTATACATACACTGTGAACACACACTGCAGCACACACCATTATACATACACACACTGGGAACACAGACTGCATCACAAACACCATTATACATACACTGGGAACACAGACTGCAGCCATGCCATTATACATACACTGGGAACACACACTGCAGCACACATCATTATACATGCACTGGGAACACAGACTGTACACGCACACACACCATTATACATACACTGGGAACACACACTGCAGCACACACCATTATACATACACTGGGAACACACACTGCAGCACATACACCATTATACATAAACTGGGAACACACACTGCAGCCACGCCATTATACATACACTGGGAACACACACTGCAGCACACACACAATTATACATACACTGGGAACACAGAATGCAGCACACACCATTATACATACACTGGACACAACTGCAGCACACACCATTATACATACACTGGGAACACACACTGCAGCACATACACCGTTATACATACACTGGGAACACACACTGCAGCACACACCATTATACATACACTGGGAACGCACACTGCAGCACACACCATTATACATACACTGGGAACACACATTGCAGCACACACACCATGATACATACACTGGGAATACACACTGCAGCACACACCATTGTACATACACTAGGAACACAGACTGCAGTGCATGCACCATTATACATACACTGGGAACACACACTGCAGCACACACCATTATACATACACTGGGAACACACACTGCAGCACATACCATTATACATACACTGGGAACACACACTGCAGCACACACCATTATACATACACTGGAAACACACACTGCAGCACACACCATTATACATACACTGGAAAACACACAGCAGCACACACCATTATACATATACTGGGAACACACACTGCAGCACACACCATTATACATACACTGTGAACACACACTGCAGCACACACCATTATACATACACTGGGAACACACACACCATTATACATACACTGGGAACACAGACTGCAGCCACGCCATTATACATACACTGGGAACACACACTGCAGCACACACACCATTATACATACACTGGGAACACAGACTGCAGCACACACCATTATACATACACTGGGAACACAGACTGCAGCACACACCATTATACATACACTGGGAACACACACTGCAGCACACACCATTATACATACACTGGGAACACACACTGCAGCACACACCATTATACATACACTGGGAACACACACTGCAGCACACACCATTATACATACACTGGGAACACACACTGCAGCACACACCATTATACATATACTGGGAACACACACTGCAGCACACACCATTATACATACACTGGGAACACACACTGCAGCACACACCATTATACATACACTGGGAACACATATTGCAGTAGACACTGGGAACACATATTGCAGCACATTTACAGCCCATCTGAATAGAATATTTGACTGTTGAATAACTCTATTATAAAGAGGTCATCGACCTAGTCATTTTGATGTCATCAACTTTTGACATTGATATATAATCTTTTAATTTAGAAACCAATTATTGCACAGATTGACAAATTAAACAATAAGCCATTAATCAGATCATTTAATGTTGAAGTCTTGTGATCAATCACAAAAATTAACCATGCAGTTTCGGCAGTTAGCCCAATTGGAAATGTCATCCCAACTGGTTCCCTAAATTATTAACCAGCAACTGGAGAGACTCTGTTATATACATTACTCCCATAATGGATTGTTTGAAAGATGAGAGCCACTTGTTGACTTGCACAATACATACAACAAATGTCAGTGTCTGACAAATGCTAACCTTTACGAAACTAGTAAAAAAAATGAGGGCAAGTAATGTATGTATTAAAGGCCTATTAAAATGAAAAATTGTTTGGGGTGAGTAGGTTGGTATTTTTGTTGTTGTTTTTTGTTCAGTATAATGGTTCTTTAGGTAGATGGTTTCTGATGATACCGATGATACCTCTGCCATTGAGCAGGCAATACTAAATGCTTTCTAATAATGTTTTTGTAAAATATAATCACTTTAATTCAAGATATATTATATTAATATTCTTGTGTAATGTACTTTCATATACAAATATTAGAAGCATGTAGTGGGAACAAATTTATTCCTCTATTTTCAGATTTGACTGTTGAAATTTATACATTTAATACTGGTTAGAAGTCAGACTTCTAATCAGTAATCTATCAATTTCAACTTAGGCCATATCAAAAATAATTCCCAGTTTATCATCCAAATTTTGAAAAAAATTGGGGCGGGGGGTGCAATTTTTTTTTATTTTTTTATTTTCCTGAGATGACATCAAACATCTCAAAAATATTAATAACCAGAAGTATTATGTTTTGATATAAACTACCATGTATGTGAGTTTTAAAAGTTGAAGTTCTCAATATAACTTACTTCTTATTGCTCGACATCCGATTTGTTTACAAAATGTATTTCCGGTTCGGGCTAAATATTAACGCATTTTCCGTCACGGAAAGACGAGTCGAATTTTTTTTTTTTTCCGGACAAAATAAAAATTGTCGGGGCGACATAAAATATTCGGGGCGGGCGGGGATGATGAACTGGGAATTAATTTTATATGGCCTTATATGGCCTTACAATATTATGTTTCTCAAACGTAAATATCTCTTATTTAATACTTTTGGTCTAAGGGTATTGCGATTTCACGAGATAATACATTTGGCAAATCATAACCCCTTGCCATGGCTCTTCAATATTGCACAGTATTAAATACAACTTCCTTTCTTTCAGAACATTTTTAATACAACACTCCATACAAATGAAAATGCACTTTTATTAAGCTAACTATTTTAAACATTGAACAAACCATGTTTTGAAAATTGTGATTCATCTATTGATCAAGTTCAATGTCCACCAGTGAGCACATTATTTTTTGGGAAGCCTTTTTATGAATGCTTTACAGCAGGAATTATATGGTGCTAATAACATCATATAATTTCTGCTGTAGGAGTCTCAAAAATAAATGGTTCTGGTTTCAGGTCGTCTTTGACTAAAAATAATATGCCTCCCCTTGATTCGAATTTATAAGTTAATTCTGCATAAAAGTGTAATTGCGCATATGTCTGTTTTGACTAAAAATAAGGTGTATCCATGAGGAGAAAATTCACAGTTTTTGATATTAGAGTCGAACCAATTTTCACTAACAGCAATTATATCACAAGCATTACTAGCCATTAAGTCAGAAAGATCAGTAAACTTTGAGTAAAGTCCCAGTGAATTGAAATACTTCATTTTTATTTGATTTTTAACCTTTCTGTTGATCCACTAAGGGATCGAGCAGAGCTACTTCTTTCGGTTTCTTCTTTACCAACCTGAACCCCCTCCCTAACTTCCAGTTTGGGTCAACTTGTCTCTTTAATTTCAGTTCAGTACGTCCTTGCCTTAAGTTCCTTTTGTCGTTGTATTAATGTAGTCAGACGAAATATAAATCTTATGTGGTTTGAAAAAAATTACATCTTTCTCCTCAACATTTTTATTGTAGGTCCAGGCTTTACCACATCCCATTTTGTTTCTTTCGAGCTTAAAGATATTCTCAATGGTCTACAGTACAGCTCACAATAATTCCACACTTTACTCTTCCATGCCGAGTGAGGAATTTACAAATCGCGTACTTATGCAGAGTTTTGATGATAAAACTACTCTGAGTGGCTATCACTATCGGCTACGCCAAAAGGTCTCGAAGTACTTTTATGCCATGATACTTCGCGTAGACAAACTCGGAGTTTGCCGAGTCGAAAATGCAAAGGTAAAGGGTGCAACTTTTTCTGATTGCAGTCATTTGTATGCATAATTATTTAATAACTTTAGAAAAAGTGGAAGTAGAAGACAATTAGACTTTTATTTATGGAAAATCAAATGTGGGAAATTCGAATGCCCGGATTTGACTAGTTCGCAATAGTTATATGGCTGTTCCTATTACCGGCTTTGCAGCGACTGAACATAAAATTCAATTAGTAATTATTATACTGGAAAACATAATTATATTTTCAATTAATCGTCATTTGTAATAAGTTTTTACTAGTCTGCTGTTTATTATTAATACATTGATGTTTTTTTTGGTCAGAAACAATCAGAAAAATATTTAAAGAATTCCGGGTCATAAACCCATTGTTAGTGCCACCTTGTTAAAAGGTATATATATGGCCAAGGATTATGGGTATTTATGTCGGCTGAAGAACAGTGACTTTTGATCAACAAAAACGAACAAAACTTGTGATTAAACATTTGAAATACCTATTTGTTTTGAAATGTATTCATTGTATTTATCAGTCGTGTCAACTTCGCACAGAACTGATGCACTCGGCGTCACATTGTTTCCCGACCTCAGGAGATAAAAATAAATAATGGAGTAGCGGCAATTTGAATGAGTCGGTCGGGTAACTCCAAACAAACACATTTTTAATTTAGGCCTAAGAGGTTTAATATCCCTTTGAACAATCTTTCAGTCATTTCACAATGGTGTCTATCAGGGAAATCCTCATCTTTTCAGTGCTGCCACACTAAAACAAGAGGGCCAAAATGGCCCTAAATCGTTCACCTGAGGCCTAAAAAAAAAATTGTGTGGTTCGGGTAACATGTTCAAAATTGGTAGGTAGGGTAGGTTGGATTTTTTGTTTTGTTTTTTTAACGATTGTTTTTTATGAACGCAAAGAAGATGCACTGAATTATGTACTATAATTACTGTGACTTTATATTGTTATTATTATTTTTATTATTTTTTTCGAAATGGACCAAAAAAACGTCAGGGTCGGCGGGTATTCGTAGGTAGGGTCGGGTGACCCGAACCACACAATTTTTTTTTTTAGGCCTGAGTACTGGCACATTATCAAACTTCTTCGAAATCTTATGGCCATATACAATCTGTGCAAGTTTGGTTAAGATTGTTCAAGAAATGTGGGCTCTGTTGTATACAACAACAATAACAACATTGATATAAAGACACTGATAAAGTTTGGTAAATATCAAATACAAAATGAAGGTGCTAGAGTGTAACACCTGGGGTAGGGCCAAATGTGACCCCAAGGCTACATGTAATATATGAGAGCTTTGTGGTTTCAGAGAAGAAGATTTTTTAAGTTTTTCCCTATACAAGTCTATGTAAAACATGACCCCTGGGGCGGGGCCAAATGTGACCCCACAGTCACCATTTGAACAAACTTGGTAAAGGACCATAAGAGTATAGTAAATGCAAAATATTAAACCTATGATTCTTGTAGTTCCAGAGAAGAATGACTTTAATGAGGACCATACTGTTATAGCAAATGCAAAATATCAAACCTCTTGCTCTTGCAGTTTCAGAGAAGATTTTTTAAGTTTTTCCCTATATAAGTCTATGTAAAACATGAGACTCTTGGGGCGGGGCCAAATGTGACCCCAGGGTCAGCATTTGAACGAACTTGGTAAAGGACCATAAGCTTATAGTAAATGCAAAATATCAAACCTCTGGCTCTTGCAGTTTCTGTGAAGAAGATTTTTAAACAAAAGCTTTCAGAGAATAATAAATTATAAAGCTAGTACCGTATTTTACCTTGTATAGTACGCACTTTTTTGACCACTTTTACGGTTCTCGAAAGGGGGGTGCGTACAATATAAGGAAACAATAAAAATAACTTTTTTTTCTCTTGCAGAAAATCGAAATCTCGGAAGAAAAACCTTGACGACGAACAGACGTCGAGACAGAAAATTGTGAATACCGATAATACACATTTTTTTCGTAAATTACTCGCTTCATATAACTAATATATTGACTTAATTCGAATTAAAAATGAATAAAGTGTATTAAGATGCTTGTTTTTGTGTAAATGTTTGTAAATGTGTGCATGTTTGTTGTAAAACTTCAATAAATTGCGTGAAAAATCGTCCTTCCATTTTGTTGTTTATATCGCGTGACGTAATATCACGTGACTTCCAGCTGTTTAGACATTAGACTGGTACATGGAATATTGTTACAGTTCTATTCTATTCTTATATTTATAGGATTTTATTTAATATTTTATAAAAAATTAATGAAGTTTTTGCTTTATTTTGAAATACATATATTTTAGACGGCGTATAAAGGCAGAATCACCCTACTTTGAAATGGCAATTATTCAATAATGCTTGTGAAAACATGCTTACCGGTACACATTTGATGATTGATAATTGGGTCAAACAATATCGCACCTCGGCTGCAGTTTTGACACATTATAAACATGGGTAGAATGTGTTATTCTATTTTTATAATCCTTTGAAGTTGCCGCGAGTATCGACTATTTCTGAGGATGCACTTTGACACGCCGTGTGACCTTTACCAGATTTAGCCATGTGGTACAGGTAACTGATCACGCGTTACCCATCTGATTCACTTATGATAAACTCTGGTTCCCGTGAATACACAATGTTAGTATAATCGGCGTAATGGATTACGGTAACCAGGGCTTTTTATGTCATATAAAGCCCTGCGGTAACCAACGACTTTGTTGCGTTTTAGTAGATGTAATTATCGGATTACGGACAATTATCTGCGGCATTATAATTGGCTTTTTGATGAGATGATACAAGATAGGTACTCCCCTGAGTTTGGCAATTAATGATTGAAGTAATTATATTTTCTTTTGTACGCTAATTATCTCGATCGTGATTTTTTATTTATTTATTTTTTTTTTTTTTATTTTCGTTGAATGGTTCATCTAGGAAAACTACTGTCAACACAAATAAATAAACACACCCACACCCCTCCCACTAGTTTATTTTACCACTATTACTACAATACATCACAGTCTGAATATGCGTTAAATACAAATGAAAATGAAAAGCTTCTTCTGTTCATGTTTCTTAACAAATGACTTCACCTTTATCTGAAATAGAAAGCATAATATTTTGATGCGTACTATACACGGAAACAACTTTTTTACCCCAGTTTTGACCTCCGAGAGGGGGGTGCGTACTATACACGGGTGCGTACTATACAAGGTAAAATACGGTATATACCATAAGAAAACAAGGCTTTTTTTATTGATATTTCATCTGTGTATCTAAATTTAAAAATCTGATTTTGAAAAAAGCGAGTTTCGACCGGGGGTGGGGGCATGGGGTGGAGGAGGAGGGAGCCCATGCTCCAATATGGGTGAAGTATGAATAAGATGCATAATGCTATAGGAAATCCCAAACCAAAATTACAGATATATACATGCTTACATGCAAACCTAGATCTGCCTTTATTGCAGATTTTATGGGCCATCACAATTTGGGTTCCATGGAAGCCCAGAATTTGCAGAATACAAAATTACTTATGCAATAGTTTACAACATACTATTTGGAAACCAATTCCCAAATTTCGTTCAGCTAGGACAAAAAATGTAAGAGATATAAACACAGCTTACACGCAAAATTTGATATGAAATAGACACATCAGAATTTGGGTTCCATGGGAGCCCAAGGGTTACAGGAACCAAAATTACTTAAGCAGCCCTTAAGATAATGCTATAAGGAAGCTTATGGCCAAATTTTGTTGTGCTAGGGTAAGAAATGTAAGAGATATTATAGACTTGTAAACACAGCTTACACGCAAAATTTGATATGAAATGAGACACATTTTATGGGCAATCATAATTTGGGTTCCATGGGAGCCCACGGATTACAGGAACCAAAATTACTTATGCAGCCCTTAAGATGATGCTATAAGGAAACCCATGGCCAAATTTGGTTGTGCTAGGATAAGAAATGTAAGAGATATAGACTTGTAAACACAGCTTACACGCAAACCTTGATGTGGGACGCCGACGACCCCGACCCCGGGGTGATTACATAAGCTCTCTTATTCTTCGAATAGTCGAGCTAAAAACAAATTCCTATATAAGTCTATGTAAAACTGTGACCCGCGGGGCACGGCCAAATTTGACACCAGGGTCACCATTTGAACAAACTTGGTCGAGGACCATAAGCTTATAGCAAATACAAAATATTAAACCTCTGGCTCTTGCAGTTTCAGATAAGAAGATTTTTTAAGTTTTTCCCTATACATGTCTATGTAAAACATGTGACCCTTGAGGCGGGGCCAAATGTGACCCCAGGGTCACCAATTGAACAAACTTGGTAAAGGACCATAAGCTTATAGTAAATGCAAAATATCAAACCTCTGGCTCTTGCAGTTTACATGAAGAAGATTTTTAAAAAAAAAATCATATATAAGTCTATGTAAAACTGTGACCCCCAGGGTCATCACTTGAACAAACTTAGTAGAGGACCATAAGCTGATGCTACAGGTAATACATGAGAGCTCTGTGCCATGTGGTTCCAAAGAAGATTTTTATCAGTTTTTCCCTATACAAGCCTATGTAAAACTGTGACACCCGGGGTGGGGCCAAATGTGACCTCTGGGTCACCATTTGAACAAACTTGGTAGAGGACCATAAGCTTATAGCAAATGCAAAATATTAAACCTCTGGCTCTTGCAGTTTCAGAGAAGAAGATTGTTTAAGTTTTTAACTATACAAGCCTATGTAAAACTGTGACCCTGGGGCGGGGCCAAATGTGACCGCAGGGTCACCATTTGAACAAAATTAGTAGAGGACCATAAGGTTATAGCAAATGCAAAATATTAAACCTCTGGCTCTTACAGTTTCAGATAAGAAGATTTTTTAAGTTTTTCCCTATACATGTCTATGTAAAACATGTGACCCTTGAGACGGGGCCAAATGTGACCCCAGGGTCACCAATTGAACAAACTTGGTAAAGGACCATAAGCCTATAGTAAATGCAAAATATCAAACCTCTGGCTCTTGCAGTTTCCGTGAAGAAGATTTTAAAAATAAAATCCTATATAAGTCTATCTAAAACTGTGACCCCCAAGGGCGGGGACAAATTTTTATCAGTTTTTCCCTATACAAGCCTATGTAAAACAGTGACACCCGGGGTGAGGCCAAATGTGACTCCTGGGTCACCATTTGAACAAACTTGGTAGAGGACCATAAGCTTATAGCAAATGCAAAATATTAAACCTCTGACTCTTGCAGTTTCAGAGAAGATTTTTTAAGTTTTTCCCTATACATGTCTATGTAAAACATGTGACACTTGGGGCGGGGCCAAATGTGACCCGAGGGTCACCATTTGAACAAACTTGGTAAAGGACCATAATCTTATAGTAAATGCAAAATATCAAACCTCTGGCTCTCGTAGTTTCCGAGAAGATTTTTTACTTTTTTCCTATATAAGTCTATGTAAAACTGTGACCCCCGGGGTGGGGACAAATTTGACATCAGGGTCACCATTTGAACAAACTTAGAGGACCAAATGTAATACATGAAAGCTCTGTGCCTTGTGGTTTCAGAGAAGAAGATTTTTTAAAGTTTTTTCCTATATGTCTATATGAAAAACATGCAAAATCTCAATATACAAACTTTGGACCCTGGGACGTGGCCATTTTTGACCCCGGGGACTTCATTTGAACATTTGAACAAACTTGATAGTCTGGGTGTTGGCGATCATTTTAAAAGAAAAACTGTTGAAATCTGTCCAGCGGTCTTGAGAAGATTTTTTAAGGTTTCGACCATATGTGGTAATGGTGGCCATCTTGGATGTCGCGCTGACCTTATTTTAATAAATCTAAAAAGTATTCATCTAAGGATCACCCATTTGAAGTTTGGTCAGAATTAGCCAAGCGGTTTCTGAGGACAAGTTGTTTGAAGAAAAGTTAATGACGACGAACGGACGACAAACGAAGAGTGATCCCAATAGATCACCTTGAGCCTTCGGCTCAGGGTGATCTAAAAACAAATCATACACGACATAATATCCCATCCAGTCACATTTTACTAACACAATGCTAATCAGACCTAGCACTATGCTCTATATGCTGAAAGTGTCAAGCAAGAGATCTACTAGGATCGTGTTTATGAAATCTTTGGTGACTTGGCTTTGCATTTATCAATCATCTCTAACATGCATCCACCAAACATTTTCAACCATTTCCACCACTATGCATCCATCAACCATCTCTAATATGCATCCATCAACCATCTCCAATATGCATCTATCAACCATCTTTAATATGCATCCATCAACTATATCTAATATGCATCCATTGACCATCTCTAATATGCATCCATCAACCATCTTCAACCATTTCCAATATGCATCCATCAACCATCTCCAATACGCATCCATTAACCATCTCAAATATGTATCCATGAACCATCTCTAATATGCATATATCAACTACCTAAAATATGCATCAATCAACCATCTTTAACATCCATCCATCAACCATCTCCAATATGCATCCATCAACCATCTCTAGCATGCATCCATCAACCATCTTCAACCATCTCCAATATGCATCCATCAACCCTCTCTAACATGCATCCATCAACCATCTCCAATATGCATCCATCAACCATCTCCAATATGCAGATATCAACCATCTCTACAATGCAACTATCAAACATCTCCAATATGCAACTATCAACCATCTCCAATATGCAGCCATCAAGCATCTCCAATATGCAGCCATCAAGCATCTCCAATATGCAGACAACAACCATTTCCGATATGCAACTATCAAGTATCTCCAATATGCAGCCATCAAGCATCTCCAACATGCAGCCATCAACCATCTCTCATGCAGACATCAACCATCTCCAATATGCAGACATCAACCAACTCTAATATGCATCCACCAACCATCTCCAATATGCAACTATCAATCATCTCCAATATGCAGCCATCAACCATCCCCAATATGCAGACATCAATCATCTCCAATATGCAACTATCAACCATCTCTAATTTGCATCCCTCAACCATCTCCAATATGTATGCATCAACCATCTCTAACATGCATCCATCAACCATCTTCAACCATCTCTAATATGCATCCATCATCCATCTTCAATATGCATCCATCAACCATCTCTAATATGCATCAATCAACCATCTCTAACATGCATCCATCAACCATCTTCAATATGCATCCATCAACCATCTATAATATGCATCAATCAACCATCTCCAATATGCATCCATCAACCATCTCTAATATGAATCAATCAACCACCTCTAACATGCATCCATCAACCATCTTCAACCATCTCCAATATGCATCCATCAACCAATCTCCAATATGCATCCATCAGCCATCTCTAATATGCATCCATCAACCATCTCTAACATGCATCCATCAATCATTGTCAACCATCTCCAATATTCATCCTTCAACCATCTCCAATATGCATACATCAACCATCTGTAATATGCATCCATCAACCATCTCTAGTATGCATCCATCAACCATCTCCAATATGAATCCATCAACCATCTCCAATATGCATCAATCAGCCATCTCTAATATGCAGCCATCAACCATCCCCAATATGCATCCATCAACCATCTCTTACATGCATCCATCAACCATCTTCAACCACCTCCAATATGCATCCAATATGCATCCATCAGCCATCTCTAATATGAATCAATCAACCATCTCTAATATGCATCCATCAACCATCTCTAATATGCATTCATCAACCATCTCCTATATGCATCAATTAACCATCTCTAATATGCATCCATCAGCCATCTCTAATATGCATCCATCAACCATCTCTAATATGCATCTATCAACCATTTTTAATATGCATCCATCAACCATCTCCAATATGCATCCATCTACCATCTCCTATATGCATCAATTAACCATCTCTAATATGCATCCATCAGCCATCTCTAATATGCATCCATCAACCATCTCTAATATGCATCTATCAACCATTTTTAATATGCATCCATCAACCATCTCCAATATGCATCCATCTGCCATCTCCAATATGCATCCATCAGTCATCTCTAATATGCATCAATCAACAATATCTAATACGCATCCATCAACCATCCCTAATATGCATCCATCAACCATCTCAAATATGCATCCATCAACTATTGCCAATGTGCATCCATTAACCATCTACAATATGCAGCCATTACCCATCTCCAATATGCATCCATCAACCATCTCCAATATGCATCCATCAATCATCTACAATATGCATTCATCAACCATCTCCAATAGGCATCAATTAACCATCTCTAATATGCATCCATCAGCCATCTCTAATATGCATCCATCAACTATTGCCAATATGCACCCATTACCCATCTCCAATATGCATCCATCAACCATCTCCAATATGCATCTATCAACCATCTCAAATATTCAGCCATCAACTACTGCCAATATGCATCCATCAACCATCTCCAATATGCATCCATCAACCATCTACAATATGCAGCCATTACCCATCTCAAATATGCATCCATCTACCATCTCCAATATACATCCATCAATCATCTACAATATGCCACCATTACCCATCTCAAATATGCATCCATCAATCATCTCCAATATGCATCCATCAATCATCTCCAATATGCAACCATCTCCAATATGCATCCATCAATCATCTACAATATGCAGCAATTACCCATCTCCAATAGGCATCCATCAACCATCTCAAATATGCATCCATCAATCGTCTCCAATATGAAGCCATCAACCATCTCCAATATGCAGCCATAAACCATCTCCAATATGCGGCCATTACCCATCTCCAATATACATCCATCAATCATCTCCAATATTCAGCTATCAACCATCTCCAATATGTATTCATCTACCATCTCCAATATGCAGCCATTACTCCAATATGCATCCATCAACCATCTCCAATATGCATCCATCAATCATCTACAATATGCAGCCATTACCCATCTCCAAAATGCATCCATCAACCATCTCCAATATGCATCCATCAATCATCTACAATATGTGGCCATTACCCATCTCTAATATGCATCCATCAACCATCTCCAATATGCATCCATCTACCATCTCTAATATGCATCCATCTACCATCTCTAATATGCATCCATCTACCACCTCTAATATGCATATATCTACCATCTCTAATATGCATCAATCTACCATCTCTAATATGCATCCATCAACCATCTTCAATATGCATCCATCAACCATCTTCAATATGCATCCACCTACCATCTCTAATATGCATACATCAACCATCTCTAATATGCATCCATCTACCATCTCTAATATGCATCCATCATCCATCTCCAATATGCATCCTTCTACCATCTCTAATATGCATCCATCAACTATCTTCAATATGCATCCATCTAACATTTCCAATATGCATCTATCAACCATTTTCAAGATGCATCCATCAACCATCTCTAATATGCATCCATCAAACATCTCAAATATGCATCCATCAACCATCTCCAATATGCATCCATCAACCATCTTCAATATGCATCCATCTACCATCTCTAATATGCATCCATCAACCATCTCCAATATGCATCCATCTACCATCTCTAATATGCATCCATCAACCATCTCAAATATGCATCCATCAACTATTGCCAATGAGCATCCATTAACCATCTACAATATGCAGCCATTACCCATCTCCAATATGCATCCATCAACCATCTCCAATATGCATCCATCAATCATCTACAATATGCAGCCATTACCCATCTCAAATATGCATCCATCAATCATCTCCAATATGCATCCATCAATCATCTCCAATATGCAGCCATTACTCCAATATGCATCCATCAACCATCTCCAATATGCATACATCAATCATCTACAATATGCAGCAATTACCCATCTCCAATAGGCATCCATCAACCATCTCAAATATGCATCCATCAATCATCTCCAATATGCAGCCATCAACCATCTCCAATATGCAGCCATCAACCATCTCCAATATGAGGCCATTACCCATCTCAAATATGTATCCATCAATCATCTCCAATATGCAGCCATCAACCATCTCCAATATTCAGCCATCAACCATCTCCAATATGTATCCATCTACCATCTCCAATATGCAGCCATTACTCCAATATGCATCCATCAATCATCTCCAATATGCATCCATCAATCATCTACAGTATGCAGCCATTACCCATCTCCAAAATGCATCCATCAACCATCTCCAATATGCATCCATCAATCATCTACAATATGCAGCCATTACCCATCTCCAAAATGCATCCATCAACCATCTCCAATATGCATCCATCAATCATCTTCAATATGCATCCATCAATCATCTCCAATATGCAACCATCAATCATCTATAATATGCAGCCATTACTCCAATATGCATCCATCAACCATCTTCAATATGCATCCATCAATTATCTACAATATTCAGCCATTACCCATCTCCAATAGGCACCATCAACCATATCAAATATGCATCCATCAATCATCTCCAATATGCAGCCATCAACTATCTCCAATATTCAGCCATCAACCATCTCCAATATGCAGCCATTACAGGCGTTCACGATTGAGCGTGGAATTTCATTCATACTGACGCAATGTCGTCGTGTGTTCAACTCCGCCCCATTCCTCGCTAAATGTAAACAAGAGTGTGAATATATAGTAAGTAGTTGTCACTCTCGTCACCGATTCGTTAACCCATTGTTGCCGCAGTAGCAAGCGATGTTTACACACAAATGTGCGTAGTCTACATCATTGTTTTTTTAATGTGTATGAAAGGTCTCACGCAGCCTTGCAATGAAAATAACGCAATATTTAGCTCAGTGAACGATGTTTGATGGTTCACGACAAATTAGCAAAATGATTTATATTTAGTGGCCGATCATCATTTTCACATCTCCCGAGTTAAATTGTCCGCACGGTTTTACACAACTCTGGCAAGCGAGAATGTCCGTCACAAGGCAATATATGGATATGCCCATTTTCATTTTTAGGTAGAGTTGGAAATTGTGTATAAAACAGTGGGTCAGTCTATCACAAACCCTTTGATGTTGGCGGCATTTTTTACAAGTTGACTCGGATCACTGTATGTAAAGGCCTACGTGACAAGTAGCAGGTGTTGTATGTTCCCCATTTTGGACTCAATTGAATGGTTTTATAAATTAGATGTGTTGATTATGTTTACCATCTTTGTGTTGTGTTTTACATTATGCTTTGTCAAGTTTTGTGAAATTAGATTTCCGCGTGTCCCTTTAATTCAGCTTCTGACTGTGTACTCACTATTCAATACACAGTACACGCGCGGATAGCGCACCTAGCAATTTACCTCGCTTGATTGCGTGTGTTTGTATTATTTTATTTGGATTATTAAATGGTTTTAAATGGTTTCTAAACAGGTGCATGTACACACTGAACATGTTGTTGTTCATTAAATGAACTAAATTTATTATGTGAGCACACATGAAGATAAAACTGCAAATTTTCGATCTGCCCAGTTTTCAGTCATTTAGAAAATCATTGCGATCCCGCGATGGATTAGCCTTGGGTCATAATTACCGCGAAGGCAACTTTTCGTTAGCTTTCTCAAAAATTTGCGTTTGCCGTTGATCGTGATGGACCACGATGGAACTCGGGTAATTCTGGGGGGAAATCCGCGATGATCAAATCTTTACGTCCGCGCAGTTCCGCGTTGGACCATTTGTACATGTACTCAGTGTTTTGTTATGATATTGATTTTGGTCAAGTGAGACTTGTAAGCAGGACGAGTGGGAGGTGTCAACTGGTTTCAATTTGCTGAGTACTTCCATTTTATTGGACGGCGTCATCGGTTGTTTACAAGTCTCATGTGTCAAACATCCATCGACACAAGCGATGCATTTCCATGCTCAATAGTGAACGGCTATACTCATCTCCAATATGCATCCATCAATCATCTCCAATATGCAGCCATCAACCATCTCCAATATGCAGCCATCAACCATCTCAAATATGCATCCATCAATCATCTCTAATATGCATCCATCAATCATCTCAAATATGCATCCATCAACCATCTCCAATATGCAACCATCAACCATCTCCAATATTCAGCCATCAACCATCTCCAATATGCATCCATCAATGATCTCTTAAATAGCACTGGCCATTTATACAACTACCACTCCAATACACCGATGAGAGCCTGGGTAGGGTGTATTGTGGAGTATTTAATGGTTACACAATTAAGCAACAGGCTCAGTGTGTGTTTCCTATTAGCACAAGTAACAGCAGTAACTGAGGACTCAACCTCCCTGTATACTATTGTCTACCTGTTGGTTAACTAGTGATTTACATAAATAAAAATATTTGTAAATAAATAGTATTTGTTTGTAAAACAAATATAATTATTTTATTATACTTTGTATCAGTGATTGAACTTTAAATATTGAATTATTAATGGAGAGGAAATAAGACTGCCTGGATATTATTATTGCTTCCAGTCAAATTAAGGTAAATATGCTTTATTCATATTTTTACTTTTAATAGATATAAATTGGATGTTTAATCTTTATTTTCATGTTTTTGGTATGTTTTCTTTATTCATTCATAATTTCAATGATGAAATATGTTATAAAACTAACTTTTTTACTTTCATCGATGAATTCATTTACATTTTAAAAGCTATTTTAAAGTGTTATTTAAAATTGTTACATTATCAATATTGTGAACTACAAAACAAAATATCTTTTTGGTTTTTAGATTTTTTATTGGTCATAGTTTTTACAGTAGTTCAAAATAACACAGATAGAATATTTGTTGGTTTGTTGTAAATATAGGATTTATTTTCATCTTGAAGTGAGGAAACTCGCATATGCTAAAGCACTTGTGAAATTATAAGTTTTCTCACTTCTTGATGAAAATAAATCCTATATTCACTCCAAACAAACAAAATTTAATATCCTCTATTTATTGTATTTTCTTACTAATTATTTTGTCTGTTATTCTGCAATTGATACAATTTGTCGATATGTCTACACAAACATGATACTATTAACCCCGCTTTATTAATTTGTTGCATTACTATTAAATATATTTATTATATACTCACAACTTTGAAACTTATGCAGAAAAAACATAATGCGCCAACACAATGACGTCAATAACCTCAACAACGGCATTACGTTTAAATATAAGGTTTTATTTTAATCATGAAATCCACTCTTTCCCTGAAAAGTATATAATAAAGAATATTATTTTATGATTATTAGATTATTATTTTTCTCTGCAGACTACAGACTATAAGATGAACCGAAAAAAAAAAAATCTTCTTTTATAAGTTATTGTTAGTAAACACTACTTGAATCAGTTCCATTTCCTATTAGGGTCAAACCCGGTACGTTCAGACAGACCGGTACGATCGGACGCTTGATTACACTCGCAACACTGTTTGAGAGTACTTCCCGGTATAATCACGTATGATGTCATAATCTTATACATTAAAAATCGATGTTCTAAGCCTTGAGTTTGCTATTATTATGCAAAGTGTAACACACTTTTTGATTTGTCAAATGATGTATACGTCATCAAAACCTTTTTTGGTGCCATTTACAAAAACAGGAGCATCCTGTTAACCGCACCAGCAAATCTGCGATATTACTCGATCTTGTTGGTTGTACTTCTTTGAAATTTGTGTCCATTTGAACAATTACGTTACGTAGTTGATGATTAAAATAAAAATGTATATTCGTTCATTGTTGAGAGGGCTGGCGTGGCGCAGTCGGTAGCGCGGCAGATTTGTAACCGGCGGCCCCGGGTTCAATCCTACGTGGTGCCACTGAGTTCCGTCGGTGTGTTCTTGGGCAAGACACTTTCCCTTAGCCTCGTCCGTCGGATGGGGACGTAAACCGGGCGGTCCTGTGTATCGGTCTATCCTCCGAGCACGTTAAAGAACCATAGGAATCTATTCGATAATAAGAGTAGGGCAGGTTCCCGGATTCCTATGTATCCTTCCCCTCTCTCTGGGGCGGCTCTAAATAACCTATACTGTGTTGATGTTAAACAACATTCAATTCAATTTGTTCATTGTTGGATTCATTTATTTGACAAAATGAAAGTGTCCAACTGTACCATACCAGTGGTAAAATAGTGGATGGTACAATCGGACATCTTAATACGCTCAATTCAAACTGGTTATTTCAAATGAAACATATGCGGATCTAGGCATACAACATTTATATTTAATTTTATAAATTATTATAGATCTAATAAATCTCAGTCAATCAATTTGAAACCATTGCCACACTTCCAGCCACAGGAAAATAGAGGCAAACGATGGGTTGGGGCGTGTTTTTCTATGTTTGTATATTTGTACTTAAATAGTAGCTCCATACCATCTTTTACCTTGTATAGAGATTTTTTTAAAAACCCAGGTTGCCGTCCAAACTAAACCATCCTTGTGTTGACTGAACACTGAAATACAACACACTATAATTGACTGCCATGATTCGCAAAGCCTTCTCAGGTTTAAACCTCGCCACATGTCATAAAATCATAATCCCGGCCTAATCTAAGTGGAGTGCCTGGTCCAGTGTAAGAGCATCAGACGCCAGATCAAAAAGGTTGTGGGTTCAATCCTCACTATGGCAATGTTATTAATCCCACGAGCAAGATAATTAATTCACATTGCTTAGTACTGGTTCTACCAAGGAAGCCATCAAAGCGATTAACATAAGTTAGAAAAACTTGTTTCGCAACTGATATAAAAATAAATGTTTAAACTAATCCCAGCCTTCTAAGGTTGCTCGTCATACCTCCAAATTACCACGGTCCCAGGTCAATTTACAAAGGGTACTGGCACGATGCTCTGGCAAGCGAGAGTAAACTAAACCAAACATGCGTAGATTTGATCACAGAACACCATCTACTTCCGTGATCAGCAAACAAAGTGATTACCATTTACAACAATCTATCTTCAGTTGCGTAAAACTACCACACTAAGTAAACTTTTTACCATGTGTTTTTTTTGTTTCTGCTCTACATATCTATGTCCCATCAATTATCTGATGAGGAAACCTTATCCATTTTTTTAACAAATTTGACACTGTATTTTGAATAAAATTATGTTTTACAATGACAAATTATTGTTAATTTGTTATACAAAGTCTTCACTTAAATGATGACAAATTTTTGCAAAATGTTGACAGCATTGTAATGAACATTCAAGCTTCATTCTAATGCAGCTATAATGTAACGCTTAACTCAATGGCCAACGTCTCAAATTTGCGACCGTAAAATGCCCAATTTACCGTCTGAAAAGTATGTGACATCACATAATGTTGTAACAAGCGACATCATTGGATGACGTCAACAAAATGCTGTTACCGATGTGTGTATGTATGATTTTACTTTATATTTCTGGCATTTAAATAGAAATTGAATTGAATTGGGGTTTTACGGCGCACCAACACAAGAAAGGTTATATGGCGCCAAACATGCCAGGCTGATCCTCCATTTACATCTAGATAAAAATATGAAGAATTGGCCTAGAACCTTTTCAGAATTTCAGACCGTAAAACCAACCACATACCGTCCCGGATTGAAAATCTTAGCATACTGTTATCTCGTAAGTTATAACTTGATGCCAATCAAGATTACAAATATGGGTAAAAACATGAATATATTAATATTATTTTTACCACAGTTTTATAATTAACTATCATACTTTTAAGTGTTTGTCCTCAAATAAATAAAGAAAGATGTATAGTTGATATGTTTTATATCAGTAAAGGAACTGAAATGTTGATTAAAGGGGTTGATGCACTATTTTTAAACATGATTTATTAAAAAGGGCTCTGAAAAACTTGAAAAAAGCTGAAAGAATTACCAAAATGTCATGAAAAATAAAGATGTGACCTATTTTAAATTTGCAAAGAACATAAATGAAAACGGCCATCTTGGAACGATGACGTCATCTCGCCTTTTTCCCATATATGGCATATTGACAAAATACATTTTAAGCATAGAAAATCACTGCAAACTGATTAAAAATAAATGTAAAATGTATAAATTATATGCTTATTTTTCATTTGCAGTGATTTTGTTTGCTTTAAAAGACATTTTGTCAATATGCCATTTATAATGTGCGTACTCCGCAACATTAATGAAAAATAATGCTTAAGTCGACCCCAGATGTATGCAGGTATGTTTCAAACAGGTTTCTGACAACACAAAAAGACATATGTATGCAGGTTTGTTTCAGATACAGAAAAACACTATGAAAATACCAGCATTAATTAGGGACACATGGCAAAAGCTTGTGGGATCCTGTTATTTTTTCTACATAAATTGAATGTGTTCAATGATTAATATCAATTATAAGAATAGTATAAAGAAAATTGTTTTTGTAGATTACAAACTGTTGATTACATTTCACCAATAATATATTCAAATCTAAGGTACAGAACAATGAAGAAAAGTTGAAAACTTAAAATTGTATTTAAATATACAGATCTATGCAAGCAGATTTAAAGCTAAAATTATACTGGATTAATAAATCAAGAGGTAATTTTAATTTCCAGATTTTTATTTTTGATATATTTGATCAGTATAGTGTATAGCAGATAGTTCCAACACCTTAGATATCCGTAGATTTGTAGCCACATTGGTTTCCATTTAGCTTAAAACTAGCTTCCAACAAGTTTTCATATTTTAAATCTTGTTGCTGTTTACCGGTAATATAAAAAATACCAACTTTTGATCATTATATCTTGCAATCAATCAGAACACCAGCAGACCTGGAATTCACCAACCATTCTTGAGAATATTCTTAGACTTAACTCAAGTATGCACATTTCAATCACAAATATTTCGATGACATTAAAGAAAACACTTTCATAACAAGCTACTATGTATAAATGCGATAAATTTTAATAAATAGCAACTTCATACGTTTATCTTTGTAGGTAATGGGAATATTTGTGAACAAAATTTTAGTACTTCAAAGAATAGTCTGAAGAATGGTTGGTGAATTCCAAGCCTGGATTAATTCTCTATATTTACTTGATTCTATATGAATTATTAATAAATAGAATGTCAGAACTTGTGTTAACTGTACCCCAAGTACTCCCCAACATCTTCTCCGTGACTACTAGTTACTGACATTACACAAAGTACCATAACCTAACCCCAATACTACACAAAGGGTAATAATTAACAGAGTGCTACCAATTAGCCACCACTGTCCCTGTTAATTATTCATTATAATTACACAAGGGGGTACTTGTAACAGCCCACAGAAATTGATTTACTGCTATTGAAGACACTTCCTTTTCAATCATGTTTTGTTATACAATAGGCTTTAGGTTTTTCCTACAACAATAATAATTGATTTGTGAAGCATGTTATATGTACATGTCCTGAATTTTGTATTGTTAGAAGTTAGTAAACAAACTCAAAAGTATTATGCTATAGGCAAGCTTGTTTGGTGAAAGAATAACATTTCTTGTTGGAAGAAAATTCATAATCACAAATGTTAACTCCGGAAGAATCTTTAACTACCACTGACCACTGAAAGATTTACAGAATATGAATGTGGCCTGAATTACTTAATATCATAATATCACAATTTAACATAATACTGAAATGGATTCAAAATAGTTATAATTAAAAGCGTTATAAATAAATTAATGGTCACAAAGACATACTTTAGATCTCACAGGGTCAAATCCAGGCTACACAGACTTACTTTAGATCCCACAGGGTCCAATCAGGTCACACAGACATACTTTAGATCTCACAGGATCCAATCAGGTCACACAGACATACTTTAGATCTCACAGGATCCAATCAGGTCACACAGACATACTTTAGATCTTACAGGATCCAATCAGGTCACACAGACATACTTTAGATCTCACAGGATCCAATCAGGTCACACAGACATACTTTAGATCTCACAGGATCCAATCAGGTCACACAGACATACTTTAGATCTCACAGGATCCAATCAGGTCACAAAGACATACTTTAGAACTCATAGGGTCCATTCAGGTCACACAGACATACTTTAGATCTCACACTGTCCAATTGGGTCACACAGACATACTTTAGATCTCACATGGTCAAATCAGGTCACACAGACCTGTATAATAGGGGGCGGAGCTAGAACTTAGATGTCAGAACTACAGATCCAGCTGCTCAACTCCTGAGTTTACAAGTCTTACTTAATATATTGGTTTCAACAAAATACAAAATAATCTATCTCTTCTGAAAAGCATAGGAGATCAGAAAGTCAGAAAAGCATTTCCAAAGAAATGGTCTGTCTATGCTAATCCTAATGCTGTGTGCATGTATGGTTAGGATCATAAAACAATATACATCCAGACATGCTACATCTTATCCTCATTTCAACACCCAATTTGCTGGTAATTGTGCCAATTTGGATATCTGTCCAGATAAGATATCTCCACTGAGATTTGGAGTATTAGATTATTTTGAAAAGTGGTTAACAATATCACTCATTACTGCAAACTTGTACCACAAAAACTGGCCTGTCTCAAATTATTTATGCTAATTTTGAGGAGATTTGTATAATATAGGAAGAAACGCCCAACAAATCACCCGCCCGACAAAGCACAGCAATGGTCACAGAAAAATTATGGTTCTAAAATACAGCGATGGTCTTTCCTTATCATTGATTTAGGAAACTCTGAATGTGATTTCTGAAATATTACTTCCGAAATATCTTCACAGAAACCAAAAATCTTAAAAAACATTAGCATTCTATAACATTTGGTGATTTCTGACACATTTTTAAAACATATTTTAGTAATTAAAACTAAGGTTACTGGATTTTAAGTGGGGTAAAGAGCCTTCAACACCCCCCCCCCCCCCCCACACACACACAAACCCCATCCCATCCCCTCACCCCTTTGGGAGGGATACCCTAGTTATTTTTAATGCATATAAATGTGTTAATATTGTTCTCTCTGAAATGTTGCAGAATATTCAAATTCTTTTGAAGTATAATATATAAACATTTTCCTGGCTAAAATCATTACGTGGTCCGAGTATTAACTTTTCATAGTTCATACCCCATCCAACCCCTTCTCCAAGAAGCATATACGGGGTTGGCTGTGGTATGAAATAAAACCTTAATTTCAGCTTAAATAGTTTTCATATTGTATAATTAAAACATTTAAAAGATAATTTTAAACAGCTGATTGCATTTTTCCATAAAAATGTTTTAAAAGTGTTTTATTGTCAAATTAGCCCTTATAAAATCCTGCTAATATAACCTAATATAAATTGCTTAATGGAATTAAGGCGTGACCAGGTAATGTGTTGCATTTTAAACATTTGCTGTAAGTTATAAGCCTCCTTGCCTGATATATCAAGGAGAGAATGGTGAAACTAGCGTAACTATGTATAAATAAAGCACACCATACAATAGTTTCAGGCTGAGTCATCGATAGCCATTCATTCAGGAGGATAATATAACCTTTAAATGATATTAATACCTTCATAATATATCTATACATATTTGTTATCTTTCCGTTGATGAAATGTGCTTGGCAGACAATACAAGCCATCAGTGCTGCACTGCTCCTGCACGTAACATATTGCGCACATTAAAATGTCAATATCATAGTTTGACGATTACTCAGGAAAGCGAAAAAAAAATAGAAGATAACATTCCATACATTTAAAATGTCAAATAACATTTTGTTTTGTTTTTCGGATAGAAAATTAATGAACAAATTGAAAACCACATGGATGGAAACATATCTGTAGATGGACCCAAACATGTTTGCACTGATGAAGATAATGAACTAGTGTGTTGCCTATCAGCGCTTTGACCCAGATAAATGATCTTGACAAATTGGCCTAAGTTTTTGAGTATTTAACCCATATTTATATTTTAGTGTGGTCATGTCGATGTTGTCATGATGAGTATATATTGAAAGTTTGATGAAAAATATCGAGAAATTAGAACGCTATAGCCAACGTTAAGTTCATACAAGTTTGTGTATTTTCGTGAAGAAAAAAAATAGTATTTTACCCATATAATGACCTTCAGTCTGACCTTGACATTTATTTTAGTATGTTGTCAGGATGAGATTAAAAGTTTGATGAAGAAATGTCAGGAAATGAGAGTTATAGCCAAAGTTAAGTTTTCGTGAAGAATAAAATGAGTATTTAACCCATATAATGACCTTCAGTGTGAACTTGACCTTCACTTTTTAGTAAGGTCATGTCGATAGTGTCAGGATGAGTATATATTGAAAGTTTGAAGAAGAAATATCAAGAAATGAGAAAGTTATAGCCAACGTTCAGTTCTCATGAAAATAAAAATGACTATTTAACTCATACAATGACATTCAATGTGACCTTGACCTTATATTTTAGTAAGGTCATGTTGATGTTGTCATGATGAGTATATATTGAAAGTTTGATGAAGAAATATCAAGAAAAGATCAAGTTAGAGCCAACGTTAAGTTTTCGTGAAGAAAATAATGAGTATTTAACCCATATAATGAGTGTGACCTTGACCTTTATATTTAGCATGATCATGTCGATGTTGTCATGATGAGTACATATTGATAGTTTTATAAAGAAATATCAAGAAATGAGAAAGTTATAGTCAACGTTAAGTTTTCGTGACTGACTGACGGACTGACTGACGGACGACAATGTGATCCCTATGTATCGCATTTTTCTTCGAAAAGGCGACACAAAAATCTTATCCATTTTGTTATTATGACAACACCAACTTGTTCATTAATTTATTTAAAGCTCGCTTAAAGCTCCAATTTAATTTTGTTAAATAATAATATTAATATTTATAATAGGAAATATCAAAATTATTCTCATTTGGCATTGTCAAAAATGAAAAAGAGCTAAAAACGATAAAATAAAAAAAAAATTGAAAAAACCCACAAGATTTTAAACAGGTTTAAGCAACTATACAACATTACTTAGGTTTAAGAAACTATAAAACATTAAGACAACCGAAAACACACTTGAAACTTAAAACTTTTAAAACTTGCCCATAAAACTTTTTCCACACTTTATAAATATTTAGCAAAGAACAAAAAATAGATAAAACAGTATTAAACTAACATGTGTTTTCTCTTTTATAATGGAACAAAGCATGAACCCTTGCATCAATTTTGGCATAATTGTAACCAGTTATAAAAAAAGAAGTTCAAATCAGAAAAATATGCCCACAGCTGTAGCACCTGGTTGAAGAAAAAAGGTAATTGAATGGAATTCAAAGATATTAAATTGTCTAGATATACATGTAGTTACTAAGTAGCAAAATTTCATGTTTTATAATGAATCCAAAATACTCAAAATGATCAGTTGCATATAAAGTTAAACAGACATTTTTAGTGGTAAATAAAAAAACATTACCTTTCAAAATCGTTTGAAAAATAAAAACTTCTGGAGCGAAAGTTGTTTTTGATAGGGCATTTTCAATTCAAAATTCTGCTGCATCAAAAAATATATATTTATTTATTTTTGAATTTTAGACCAAAAATGAGTGTATGAACTAATCACATATTGACCGAGTCTATGAACTAATCACATAATGACTGAGTCTATGAACTAATCACATATTGACTGAGTCTATGAACTAATCACATATTGACTGAGTCTATGAACTAATCACATATTGACTGAGTCTATGAACTAATCACATATTGACTGAGTCTATGAACTAATCACATATTGACTGAGTCTATGAACTAATCACATATTGACTGAGTCTATGAACTAATCACATATTGACCGAGTCTATGAACTAATCACATAATGACTGAGTCTATGAACTAATCACATATTGACTGAGTCTATGAACTAATCACATATTGACTGAGTCTATGAACTAATCACATATTGACTGAGTGTATGAACTAATCACATATTGACTGAGTCTATGAACTAATCACATATTGACTGAGTCTATGAACTAATCACATAATGACTGAGTCTATGAACTAATCACATATTGACCGAGTGTATGAACTAATCACACGGGGGGGCCGAGTCTATGAACTAATCACATAATGACTGAGTCTATGAACTAATTACATACTGACTGAGTCTATGAACTAATCACATACTGACTGAGTCTATGAACTAATCACATACTGACTGAGTCTATGAACTAATCACATATTGACTGAGTCTATGAACTAATCACATATTGACCGAGTCTATGAACTAATCACATATTGACTGAGTCTATGAACTAATCAAAAATTGACTGAGTCTATGAACTAATCACATATTAACCGAGTCTATGAGCTAATCACACGGGGGGCCGAGTCTATGAACTAATCACATATTGACCGAGTCTATGAACTAATCACATAATGACAGAGTCTATGAACTAATCATATAATGACAGAATCTATGAACTAATCAAATAATGATCGAGTCTATGAATTAATCACATAATGAATGAGTCTATGAACTAATCACATATTGACTGAGTCTATGAACTAATCACATATTGACTGAGTCTATGAACTAATCACACACTGACTGAGTCTATGAACTAACCACATATTGACTGGGTCTATGAACTAATCACATATTGACTGAGTCTATGAACTAATCACATATTGACTGAGTCTATGAACTAATCAGAAATTGACTGGGTCTATGAACTAATCACATATTGACTGAGTCTATGAACTTATCACAAATTGACTGAGTCTATGAACTAATCACATATTGACTGAGTCTATGAACTGATCACATAATTATAGACCAAGGCAATGGAGGACAACTTATCACTCATTGATCTATATAATTATTATAGTCCATTGCAATGCATATCAACAAATAGCATATTTTTCTATATCAGATGTCAGATCATGTACCAGTTTGTCATGAAAACAACAACATGTGTTTTATTATAAATATATGCCCTTAAAAAGAACTTGATTTGTCAATGTCAGGACTTGAATGTTTAAACATGAATGTAGAATCCAAATGATGCATCAACTGTAGCACCTGCTTATGCCTCTCTAATATGCTTTTCCACACATGCAAAAAGAAAGAAGAAAAAAGTAAAAATCTTGCAAGTAAAGGCAAGAAACTAGATAAACCATGTGCATGGCATACAAGGCCTGTGAATTACATGCTGTTAAATGTGATGCTGGTAAATCTGGTATTTCCAGGGCCTGGTGCATTACATGCTGATAAATGTATTATTTCCAGGGCCAGTTAAGATAAACTATGTGCATTACATGCTGATAAATGTGATATTTCCAGGGCCTGGTGCATTACATGTGGGTAAATATATTATTTCCAGGGCCTTATAAGACAAACCATGTGCATTACATTCTGGTAAATGTAGTATTTTCAGGGCCTGATAAATTAAACCATTTGCATTACATGCTGGTAAATATAGTATTTCCAAGGTCTGATAAACTGCATGCATGCTGCAAAATGTGATTTTTCTTGGGCCTAATGATATAAATCACATGCATATACGCTGGTCAGGGCGCTAGTCAGCTATTAGGGGACTGGGGCTAGGGGCCTCAGGAAGGGGAATTCTGCAATGTTTTCATATCAAAGGGTAATTTCTACGAAACACAAATTAGTGTTGTCTTTTTATTACTTAAGTGGCAGCAAGAATGTACTGTTCCAAATGGCAAAAAGTATGGTGTTTTCCTATCTTGAAGTTTAACAATTCTAATAATTG
>JAWPHD010018828.1:0-38222 GCA_037043455.1 Cyrtodaria siliqua
ATTACATACTTACTTAAATACTTACTTATGTCTATTTACTTACTTTCTACTTACAAACTGATATACTTATGTGAGTACTCCCTAATTACTTACTTAATTACTTATTGCACAAAATACCTACCTTATTACATACTTATTTACAAAAATACCTACATAATTGTATACTTACATTGCTTACTTACTTACAAAAATACGTATATAATTAGTTACTTTTTTACTTACTTAATTACTTACTTTCTTACTTAATTATTTGATTGCTTGATTACTTACTTACTTGTCTACTTACTTGATTGCTTATTTTCTTACTTACTGCTAAACCTTATCCTAACGCTTTATGATACCAAGTATCATTCGTCAAACAGCCTATACCCTAACTCTTACCCTAACCCTAAACCTAACCCTAAACCTTACCCCTAAACCTTAATGATTACCAGGTATCATTTCGTCAAACTGCTATACCCTAGTACACGCCTCTACCCTAACCCTTACCCTAAACCTAACCTAAACCTAACCCTAAACCTTACCCTAACCTTAATGATACCAAGTATCATTTCGTCAATCTGCCTATACCCTAGTACAGCCTCTACCCTAACCCTTACCCTAAACCTAACCCTAAACCTAACCCTAAACCTTACCCTAAACCTTAATGATACCAAGTATCATTTCGTCAAACTGCCTATACCCTAGTACAGCCTCTACCCTAAGCCTAACCCTAACCCTTACTTACTTACGTACTTACTAACATACTTACTTATATATTTACTTAAAACATACTGATATACTTACTTAATTACATACTTACTCATATACCTATTTACCTGCCTGCATGCCTACCTGCCTGCCGGCTACTTACTGAATTACTTAATTACATACTTTACTTAAATACTTACTTATGTCTATTTACTTACTTTCTACTTACAAACTGATATACTTATGTGAGTACTCCTAATTACTTACTTAATTACTTATTTGCACAAAAATACCTACCTTATTACATACTTATTTACAAAAATACCTACATAATTGTATACTTACTTGCTTACTTACTTACAAAAATACGTATATAATTAGTTACTTTTTTACTTACTTATTTACTTACCAACTTACTTAATTACTTACTTTCTTACTTAATTATTTGATTGCTTGATTACTTACTTACTTGTCTACTTACTTGATTGCTTATTTTCTTACTTACTGCTAAACCTTATCCTAACGCTTTATGATACCAGTATCATTTCGTCAAACAGCCTATACCCTAACTCTTACCCTAACCCTAAACCTAACCCTAAACCTTACCCTAAACCTTAATGATACCAGGTATCATTTCGTCAAACTGCCTATACCCTAGTACAGCCTCTACCCTAACCCTTACCCTAAACTAACCCTAAAACTAACCCTAAACCTTACCCTAAACCTTAATGATACCAGTATCATTTCGTCAATCTGCCTATACCCTACGTACAGCCTCTACCCTAACCCTTACCCTAAACCTAACCCTAAACCTAACCCTAAACTTACCCTAAACCTTAATGATACCAAGTATCATTTCGTCAAACCTGCCTATACCCTAGTACAGCCTCTACCCTAAGCCTAACCCTAACCCTTACTTACTTACGTACTTACTAACATACTTACTTATATATTTACTTAAAACATACTGATATACTTACTTAATTACATACTTACTCATATACCTATTTACCTGCCTGCATGCCTACCTGCCTGCCGGCCTACTTACTGAATTAACTTAATTACATACTTACTTAAATACTTACTTATGTCTATTTACTTACTTTCTACTTACAAACTGATATACTTATGTGAGTACTCCCTAATTACTTACTTAATTACTTATTTGCACAAAAATACCTACCTTATTACATACTTATTTACAAAAATACCTACATAATTGTATACTTACTTGCTTACTTACTTACAAAAATACGTATATAATTAGTTACTTTTTTACTTACTTATTTACTTACCAACTTACTTAATTACTTACTTTCTTACTTAATTATTTGATTGCTTGATTACTTACTTACTTGTCTACTTACTTGATTGCTTATTTTCTTACTTACTGCTAAACCTTATCCTAACGCTTTATGATACCAAGTATCATTTCGTCAAACAGCCTATACCCTAACTCTTACCCTAACCCTAAACCTAACCCTAAACCTTACCCTAAACCTTAATGATACCAGGTATCATTTCGTCAAACTGCCTATACCCTAGTACAGCCTCTACCCTAACCCTTACCCTAAACCTAACCCTAAACCTAACCCTAAACCTTACCCTAAACCTTAATGATACCAAGTATCATTTCGTCAATCTGCCTATACCCTAGTACAGCCTCTACCCTAACCCTTACCCTAAACCTAACCCTAAACCTAACCCTAAACCTTACCCTAAACCTTAATGATACCAAGTATCATTTCGTCAAACTGCCTATACCCTAGTACAGCCTCTACCCTAAGCCTAACCCTAACCCTTACTTACTTACGTACTTACTAACATACTTACTTATATATTTACTTAAAACATACTGATATACTTACTTAATTACATACTTACTCATATACCTATTTACCTGCCTGCATGCCTACCTGCCTGCCGGCCTACTTACTGAATTAACTTAATTACATACTTACTTAAATACTTACTTATGTCTATTTACTTACTTTCTACTTACAAACTGATATACTTATGTGAGTACTCCCTAATTACTTACTTAATTACTTATTTGCACAAAAATACCTACCTTATTACATACTTATTTACAAAAATACCTACATAATTGTATACTTACTTGCTTACTTACTTACAAAAATACGTATATAATTAGTTACTTTTTTACTTACTTATTTACTTACCAACTTACTTAATTACTTACTTTCTTACTTAATTATTTGATTGCTTGATTACTTACTTACTTGTCTACTTACTTGATTGCTTATTTTCTTACTTACTGCTAAACCTTATCCTAACGCTTTATGATACCAAGTATCATTTCGTCAAACAGCCTATACCCTAACTCTTACCCTAACCCTAAACCTAACCCTAAACCTTACCCTAAACCTTAATGATACCAGGTATCATTTCGTCAAACTGCCTATACCCTAGTACAGCCTCTACCCTAACCCTTACCCTAAACCTAACCCTAAACCTAACCCTAAACCTTACCCTAAACCTTAATGATACCAAGTATCATTTCGTCAATCTGCCTATACCCTAGTACAGCCTCTACCCTAACCCTTACCCTAAACCTAACCCTAAACCTAACCCTAAACCTTACCCTAAACCTTAATGATACCAAGTATCATTTCGTCAAACTGCCTATACCCTAGTACAGCCTCTACCCTAAGCCTAACCCTAACCCTTACTTACTTACGTACTTACTAACATACTTACTTATATATTTACTTAAAACATACTGATATACTTACTTAATTACATACTTACTCATATACCTATTTACCTGCCTGCATGCCTACCTGCCTGCCGGCCTACTTACTGAATTAACTTAATTACATACTTACTTAAATACTTACTTATGTCTATTTACTTACTTTCTACTTACAAACTGATATACTTATGTGAGTACTCCCTAATTACTTACTTAATTACTTATTTGCACAAAAATACCTACCTTATTACATACTTATTTACAAAAATACCTACATAATTGTATACTTACTTGCTTACTTACTTACAAAAATACGTATATAATTAGTTACTTTTTTACTTACTTATTTACTTACCAACTTACTTAATTACTTACTTTCTTACTTAATTATTTGATTGCTTGATAACTTACTTACTTGTCTACTTACTTGATTGCTTATTTTCTTACTTACTGCTAAACCTTATCCTAACGCTTTATGATACCAAGTATCATTTCGTCAAACAGCCTATACCCTAACTCTTACCCTAACCCTAAACCTAACCCTAAACCTTACCCTAAACCTTAATGATACCAGGTATCATTTCGTCAAACTGCCTATACCCTAGTACAGCCTCTACCCTAACCCTTACCCTAAACCTAACCCTAAACCTAACCCTAAACCTTACCCTAAACCTTAATGATACCAAGTATCATTTCGTCAATCTGCCTATACCCTAGTACAGCCTCTACCCTAACCCTTACCCTAAACCTAACCCTAAACCTAACCCTAAACCTTACCCTAAACCTTAATGATACCAAGTATCATTTCGTCAAACTGCCTATACCCTAGTACAGCCTCTACCCTAAGCCTAACCCTAACCCTTACTTACTTACGTACTTACTAACATACTTACTTATATATTTACTTAAAACATACTGATATACTTACTTAATTACATACTTACTCATATACCTATTTACCTGCCTGCATGCCTACCTGCCTGCCGGCCTACTTACTGAATTAACTTAATTACATACTTACTTAAATACTTACTTATGTCTATTTACTTACTTTCTACTTACAAACTGATATACTTATGTGAGTACTCCCTAATTACTTACTTAATTACTTATTTGCACAAAAATACCTACCTTATTACATACTTATTTACAAAAATACCTACATAATTGTATACTTACTTGCTTACTTACTTACAAAAATACGTATATAATTAGTTACTTTTTTACTTACTTATTTACTTACCAACTTACTTAATTACTTACTTTCTTACTTAATTATTTGATTGCTTGATTACTTACTTACTTGTCTACTTACTTGATTGCTTATTTCCTTGCTTACTGCTAAACCTTATCCTAACGCTTTATGATACCAAGTATCATTTCGTCAAACAGCCTATACCCTAACTCTTACCCTAACCCTAAACCTAACCCTAAACCTTACCCTAAACCTTAATGATACCAGGTATCATTTCGTCAAACTGCCTATACCCTAGTACAGCCTCTACCCTAACCCTTACCTTAAACCTAACCCTAAACCTAACCCTAAACCTTACCCTAAACCTTAATGATACCAAGTATCATTTCGTCAATCTGCCTATACCCTAGTACAGCCTCTACCCTAACCCTTACCCTAAACCTAACCCTAAACCTAACCCTAAACCTTACCCTAAACCTTAATGATACCAAGTATCATTTCGTCAAACTGCCTATACCCTAGTACAGCCTCTACCCTAAGCCTAACCCTAACCCTTACTTACTTACGTACTTACTAACATACTTACTTATATATTTACTTAAAACATACTGATATACTTACTTAATTACATACTTACTCATATACCTATTTACCTGCCTGCATGCCTACCTGCCTGCCGGCCTACTTACTGAATTAACTTAATTACATACTTACTTAAATACTTACTTATGTCTATTTACTTACTTTCTACTTACAAACTGATATACTTATGTGAGTACTCCCTAATTACTTACTTAATTACTTATTTGCACAAAAATACCTACCTTATTACATACTTATTTACAAAAATACCTACATAATTGTATACTTACTTGCTTACTTACTTACAAAAATACGTATATAATTAGTTACTTTTTTACTTACTTATTTACTTACCAACTTACTTAATTACTTACTTTCTTACTTAATTATTTGATTGCTTGATTACTTACTTACTTGTCTACTTACTTGATTGCTTATTTTCTTACTTACTGCTAAACCTTATCCTAACGCTTTATGATACCAAGTATCATTTCGTCAAACAGCCTATACCCTAACTCTTACCCTAACCCTAAACCTAACCCTAAACCTTACCCTAAACCTTAATGATACCAGGTATCATTTCGTCAAACTGCCTATACCCTAGTACAGCCTCTACCCTAACCCTTACCCTAAACCTAACCCTAAACCTAACCCTAAACCTTACCCTAAACCTTAATGATACCAAGTATCATTTCGTCAATCTGCCTATACCCTAGTACAGCCTCTACCCTAACCCTTACCCTAAACCTAACCCTAAACCTAACCCTAAACCTTACCCTAAACCTTAATGATACCAAGTATCATTTCGTCAAACTGCCTATACCCTAGTACAGCCTCTACCCTAAGCCTAACCCTAACCCTTACTTACTTACGTACTTACTAACATACTTACTTATATATTTACTTAAAACATACTGATATACTTACTTAATTACATACTTACTCATATACCTATTTACCTGCCTGCATGCCTACCTGCCTGCCGGCCTACTTACTGAATTAACTTAATTACATACTTACTTAAATACTTACTTATGTCTATTTACTTACTTTCTACTTACAAACTGATATACTTATGTGAGTACTCCCTAATTACTTACTTAATTACTTATTTGCACAAAAATACCTACCTTATTACATACTTATTTACAAAAATACCTACATAATTGTATACTTACTTGCTTACTTACTTACAAAAATACGTATATAATTAGTTACTTTTTTACTTACTTAATTACTTACTTTCTTACTTAATTATTTGATTGCTTGATTACTTACTTACTTGTCTACTTACTTGATTGCTTATTTTCTTACTTACTGCTAAACCTTATCCTAACGCTTTATGATACCAAGTATCATTTCGTCAAACAGCCTATACCCTAACTCTTACCCTAACCCTAAACCTAACCCTAAACCTTACCCTAAACCTTAATGATACCAGGTATCATTTCGTCAAACTGCCTATACCCTAGTACAGCCTCTACCCTAACCCTTACCCTAAACCTAACCCTAAACCTAACCCTAAACCTTACCCTAAACCTTAATGATACCAAGTATCATTTCGTCAATCTGCCTATACCCTAGTACAGCCTCTACCCTAACCCTTACCCTAAACCTAACCCTAAACCTAACCCTAAACCTTACCCTAAACCTTAATGATACCAAGTATCATTTCGTCAAACTGCCTATACCCTAGTACAGCCTCTACCCTAAGCCTAACCCTAACCCTTACTTACTTACGTACTTACTAACATACTTACTTATATATTAACTTAAAACATACTGATATACTTACTTAATTACATACTTACTCATATACCTATTTACCTGCCTGCATGCCTACCTGCCTGCCGGCCTACTTACTGAATTAACTTAATTACATACTTACTTAAATACTTACTTATGTCTATTTACTTACTTTCTACTTACAAACTGATATACTTATGTGAGTACTCCCTAATTACTTACTTAATTACTTATTTGCACAAAAATACCTACCTTATTACATACTTATTTACAAAAATACCTACATAATTGTATACTTACTTGCTTACTTACTTACAAAAATACGTATATAATTAGTTACTTTTTTACTTACTTATTTACTTACCAACTTACTTAATTACTTACTTTCTTACTTAATTATTTGATTGCTTGATTACTTACTTACTTGTCTACTTACTTGATTGCTTATTTTCTTTCTTACTGCTAAACCTTATCCTAACGCTTTATGATACCAAGTATCATTTCGTCAAACAGCCTATACCCTAACTCTTACCCTAACCCTAAACCTAACCCTAAACCTTACCCTAAACCTTAATGATACCAGGTATCATTTCGTCAAACTGCCTATACCCTAGTACAGCCTCTACCCTAACCCTTACCCTAAACCTAACCCTAAACCTAACCCTAAACCTTACCCTAAACCTTAATGATACCAAGTATCATTTCGTCAATCTGCCTATACCCTAGTACAGCCTCTACCCTAACCCTTACCCTAAACCTAACCCTAAACCTAACCCTAAACCTTACCCTAAACCTTAATGATACCAAGTATCATTTCGTCAAACTGCCTATACCCTAGTACAGCCTCTACCCTAAGCCTAACCCTAACCCTTACTTACTTACGTACTTACTAACATACTTACTTATATATTTACTTAAAACATACTGATATACTTACTTAATTACATACTTACTCATATACCTATTTACCTGCCTGCATGCCTACCTGCCTGCCGGCCTACTTACTGAATTAACTTAATTACATACTTACTTAAATACTTACTTATGTCTATTTACTTACTTTCTACTTACAAACTGATATACTTATGTGAGTACTCCCTAATTACTTACTTAATTACTTATTTGCACAAAAATACCTACCTTATTACATACTTATTTACAAAAATACCTACATAATTGTATACTTACTTGCTTACTTACTTACAAAAATACGTATATAATTAGTTACTTTTTTACTTACTTAATTACTTACTTTCTTACTTAATTATTTGATTGCTTGATTACTTACTTACTTGTCTACTTACTTGATTGCTTATTTTCTTACTTACTGCTAAACCTTATCCTAACGCTTTATGAGCGTCAAACTGCCTATACCCTAACCCTAACCCTAACCCTAACCCTAACCCTAACCCTAACCCTATACCCTAACTCTTACCCTAACCCTAAACCTAACCCTAAACCTTACCCTAAACCTTAATGATACCAGGTATCATTTCGTCAAACTGCCTATACCCTAGTACAGCCTCTACCCTAACCCTTACCCTAAACCTAACCCTAAACCTAACCCTAAACCTTACCCTAAACCTTAATGATACCAAGTATCATTTCGTCAATCTGCCTATACCCTAGTACAGCCTCTACCCTAACCCTTACCCTAAACCTAACCCTAAACCTAACCCTAAACCTTACCCTAAACCTTAATGATACCAAGTATCATTTCGTCAAACTGCCTATACCCTAGTACAGCCTCTACCCTAAGCCTAACCCTAACCCTTACTTACTTACGTACTTACTAACATACTTACTTATATATTTACTTAAAACATACTGATATACTTACTTAATTACATACTTACTCATATACCTATTTACCTGCCTGCATGCCTACCTGCCTGCCGGCCTACTTACTGAATTAACTTAATTACATACTTACTTAAATACTTAATTATGTCTATTTACTTACTTTCTACTTACAAACTGATATACTTATGTGAGTACTCCCTAATTACTTACTTAATTACTTATTTGCACAAAAATACCTACCTTATTACATACTTATTTACAAAAATACCTACATAATTGTATACTTACTTGCTTACTTACTTACAAAAATACGTATATAATTAGTTACTTTTTTACTTACTTATTTACTTACCAACTTACTTAATTACTTACTTTCTTACTTAATTATTTGATTGCTTGATTACTTACTTACTTGTCTACTTACTTGATTGCTTATTTTCTTACTTACTGCTAAACCTTATCCTAACGCTTTATGATACCAAGTATCATTTCGTCAAACAGCCTATACCCTAACTCTTACCCTAACCCTAAACCTAACCCTAAACCTTACCCTAAACCTTAATGATACCAGGTATCATTTCGTCAAACTGCCTATACCCTAGTACAGCCTCTACCCTAACCCTTACCCTAAACCTAACCCTAAACCTAACCCTAAACCTTACCCTAAACCTTAATGATACCAAGTATCATTTCGTCAATCTGCCTATACCCTAGTACAGCCTCTACCCTAACCCTTACCCTAAACCTAACCCTAAACCTAACCCTAAACCTTACCCTAAACCTTAATGATACCAAGTATCATTTCGTCAAACTGCCTATACCCTAGTACAGCCTCTACCCTAAGCCTAACCCTAACCCTTACTTACTTACGTACTTACTAACATACTTACTTATATATTTACTTAAAACATACTGATATACTTACTTAATTACATACTTACTCATATACCTATTTACCTGCCTGCATGCCTACCTGCCTGCCGGCCTACTTACTGAATTAACTTAATTACATACTTACTTAAATACTTACTTATGTCTATTTACTTACTTTCTACTTACAAACTGATATACTTATGTGAGAACTCCCTAATTACTTACTTAATTACTTATTTGCACAAAAATACCTACCTTATTACATACTTATTTACAAAAATACCTACATAATTGTATACTTACTTGCTTACTTACTTACAAAAATACGTATATAATTAGTTACTTTTTTACTTACTTATTTACTTACCAACTTACTTAATTACTTACTTTCTTACTTAATTATTTGATTGCTTGATTACTTACTTACTTGTCTACTTACTTGATTGCTTATTTTCTTACTTACTGCTAAACCTTATCCTAACGCTTTATGATACCAAGTATCATTTCGTCAAACAGCCTATACCCTAACTCTTACCCTAACCCTAAACCTAACCCTAAACCTTACCCTAAACCTTAATGATACCAGGTATCATTTCGTCAAACTGCCTATACCCTAGTACAGCCTCTACCCTAACCCTTACCCTAAACCTAACCCTAAACCTAACCCTAAACCTTACCCTAAACCTTAATGATACCAAGTATCATTTCGTCAATCTGCCTATACCCTAGTACAGCCTCTACCCTAACCCTTACCCTAAACCTAACCCTAAACCTAACCCTAAACCTTACCCTAAACCTTAATGATACCAAGTATCATTTCGTCAAACTGCCTATACCCTAGTACAGCCTCTACCCTAAGCCTAACCCTAACCCTTACTTACTTACGTACTTACTAACATACTTACTTATATATTTACTTAAAACATACTGATATACTTACTTAATTACATACTTACTCATATACCTATTTACCTGCCTGCATGCCTACCTGCCTGCCGGCCTACTTACTGAATTAACTTAATTACATACTTACTTAAATACTTACTTATGTCTATTTACTTACTTTCTACTTACAAACTGATATACTTATGTGAGTACTCCCTAATTACTTACTTAATTACTTATTTGCACAAAAATACCTACCTTATTACATACTTATTTACAAAAATACCTACATAATTGTATACTTACTTGCTTACTTACTTACAAAAATACGTATATAATTAGTTACTTTTTTACTTACTTATTTACTTACCAACTTACTTAATTACTTACTTTCTTACTTAATTATTTGATTGCTTGATTACTTACTTACTTGTCTACTTACTTGATTGCTTATTTTCTTACTTACTGCTAAACCTTATCCTAACGCTTTATGATACCAAGTATCATTTCGTCAAACAGCCTATACCCTAACTCTTACCCTAACCCTAAACCTAACCCTAAACCTTACCCTAAACCTTAATGATACCAGGTATCATTTCGTCAAACTGCCTATACCCTAACCCTAACCCTAACCCTAACCCTAATAATGGTCTCGCGGACCACATCACCATAACAAACACGTTTTTTCAGGATTATCTTTTTATTAAACCGGGTTTAAGAGTTAAACCTACATAACAATACATACGATCGAAAACCCTGAAGTTTGGTCTATATTTGAGTGCGAACCCTGGGTTAGTTAAGATTTCCCCAAATGTTGGGTCAAAAAGTTTTCAAATCCAACCCTATTGACCCCTTTCCCAGGGTTGAAGCCGATTTTGACGTCCATTTATAGTATATTTGGGTCTTTATTACCCTTAGAAACCGATTGCACAACCCCGGGGTTTTAAAAAAAAGTTATTTTTTTCGACTTTATAATGGGTACTAGGTATATTCTCAAGTTGACCATTCACAAAATTTATTTATCTTCAAAATCGTGGGTTAGCATATTAGAAGTTGTTATCCTTGTTTGATTTTAATGTTTTATATATCAATATGTGCGTATTCGTTATCCGTACAACATATGATAGGATCTTTTCTTAGTATTAATATTTGACCTAGTTATACTTAATTGAACACTATCGGTCATAGGGTCCCTAAAGTTAGTTTTTTTGGTGATTTCGTCCCTATATATATTTGATAGTAATCATTCCGGAAGTCATATCTCAGCCATTTGTAAATATAATTGGGTAGTCCCAATGAGCAATTTGTAGATTATTGCGAATTCTACAGTATGACTAGTTTACTTTTATCCTTAGACCAATTTATAGATGAAAAAATATCAACATAAAGACATGACCTTTTTAATTATTTAATATCTCAGTAATGAGATGTCTCGGCATAAGAAAGGTATAATACATTTGATTCAAAATTAAAAGTTCTAAAAGGCTGCTAAAAAGCGCAACAAAAAAACGAATATCCGTGCTCTAGGCACGTGCCAAAGTTAAAGTAGTTCTAGGTAAAAATTGACCTGTTAAAACGACATTGCGACCTTGGCAAACTCATGAAATGTAGGTAATTAGTTACGCTGAATATTTATTTGTGTTCTTTTTGTAATATTTCCTTATATGGACAAAGTTATGAGTGTTTGAACTTTTAGTGCTAACCCTGGTCCATAACAATTTTAGGGACCCAGTCACCAATATTTTTTAAAAAATTGAATTTCTCATTGATCTTTTGAGCTATCTAAATATTTTTTTCAGGATGTATACATTTGACTGTGTCCTTACTGGTAAACTCGCGTTTTCTGGGCCATCGATATTATTTAGATGTCAAGGTTAAAAAAATTGAAATATACATATGTTTTAAAAAAACTTGTTTGCTATGCATTCTTAGTTTCGATCCGAACCTATAAATGCCATCGATTCTAGGCTCCGACTTTCGGTTCCTAAGATATAAACATTTTAAGGATTTTACAAACCTAACCCTAGGGACCCAGTCACCAATATTGCTTTTATTAAAACTAAATTTCTCCTCGATCTTTTGAGCTATCTAAATATTTTTTTCAGGATGTATACATTTGACTATGTCCTTACTGGTAAACTCGCGTTTTCTGGGCCATCGATATTATTTAGATGTCAAGGTTAAAAAAATTGAAATATACATATGTTTTAAAAAAACTTGTTTGCTATGCATTCTTAGTTTCGATCCGATCCTATAAATGCCATCGATTCTAGGCTCCGACTTTCGGTTCCTAAGATATAAACATTTTAAGGATTTTACAAACCTAACCCTAGGGACCCAGTCACCAATATTGCTTTTATTTAAAACTAAATTTCTCCTCGATCTTTTGATGTATCTAAGTCATTTTGTTCTGGTTGTGTACATTTAAATGAGCTGGTACGGACAAATTCGCGTTTACTGGGTCACTGATATTATTTATGGGTTAAGGTCAAACATTTGAAATGTACATTTGTTTTAAACAATCATGTTTGCTATGGATTATGTTTTTTGACCCGAACCTATAAATGTTATCGATTCTATGCTCCGACATCCGGTTCCTGAAATATAAGCATTTGAAGGATTTTTAAAAAGGGTAATATACTTATATATACAGGGTAAGGGACCCAGTCACCATTTTATTTCAAAATATCAAGAAATGTTGATAATTCATCAAGAGAGCCTCAGGGAAGATTAGTATAACTGAGTGGAATAATCTAGATTGTATATGGGGTATATTAGAGCACAACTTGTTCTTACACTATTATTTTAAACCCTACAGTTATGCCAAAATAACATTTAAAAGGGACTTTTGTAAAAGCCAATTACCTCCCTTTATGGTAAATTTTCAACATAAATGTATGCAAACATTATTTATCACGTATAACAACTTATTTCAATGGATTATCTAAGCTTATTCATGTTCTTGAATAAGATATATGATTAATATTTTAAGTTGTGTTCTTAGTATTAAAATATATATAATCGGTCAATGGATAAGTAATACGCATGGACATGTACCAAGTACTTTATATGTCCAGGGTTACGTCTACAGAGCATATATGCTATGTATAATGTAGATTGCAGCTGTCGTATTTTCTCATAATACAGTTATTCGTGTCCACAAAGCGGTTTATCTGCTATAGATCAGTATGCTGTTTTGATAGGTTCCTATATCACATTTTTGAACCAATAGACTAGCTTGGCACACGACCAAGGGTCCGGTCAATAGATCCTGCTACACATACGTTGTATATGTCAATCATAAAATCAGTTGATAAAGGTATTGACTTACGCATTGGGGTGGTGTTATGGTAAGGGTTCAAATACTTCTAAATGATTAAGAGGGCCTCAGGGAAGATTAGTTTACCTAAACGGCCCAATATGTACATGACGTCTATATATTGATTTCGAGTATAAATTGTTCTTACACTATTACTTTAAACCCTACAGTTATGCCAACATAACATTTAAAAGAGACTTTTGTAAAAGCCAATTACCTCCCTTTATGGTAAATTTTCAACATAATTGTGTGCAAGCATTATTTATCACGTATAACAACTTATTTCAATAGATTATCTAAGCTTATTCATGGTCTTGAATAAGATATATGATTAATATTTTAAGTTGTATTCTTATTATTAAAATATATATAATCGGTGAATGGATAAGTAATACGCATGGACATGGACCAAGTTCTTTATATGGCCAGGGTTACGTCTACAGAGCCTATATGCTATGTACAATGTAGATTGCAGCTGTCGTATTTTCTATATTGATTTCGAGTATACATTGTCACTTGTACGTTAAAACCTACAATAATGTCATTATACAATTTCGTTTGGACTTTTATTAATGGGTAATTACCTCCCTTTATGTAACACATATTCAATGTAATCGTATTTCTGCTTGTTATATCTGGTATAACAACTAATTTCAATGTGTTATTTGCATCTATATATGTATAAAGATAATATATATGATTAATATGTTAACATTTATTCTCATTATTCAAATATATATAGTCGCTGAGTGGTTATGTAAATACTGTTTTGAACCAATAGATTATTGTGGCACACGACCATGGTTCCGGTCAATATATCCATACATCTAAATTAAATAAGCTTTATATCAACGATAATGTCTTGTCGGCTGGTTCACGCAATTGATAAAGACAATGCCCAATAAGTTGGGATTGGTGTTTGAATCTTACTTCATCAATAAGAGGACTTCAGGGAAGATTAGCTTAACTAAATGGTCTAATCACGGTAAACATATTATATATCTAGTGATAACGAGTATAAATTGTTCTAACACAAGCACTTTAAAACCACCAGACATGTCAATATACACTTATGATTGGGCTTCTTTTAATGGGTTATTACCTCCCTTTATGCAACACATATTCAATATAATCGTGTGTCAACATGTTATATCTGGTCTAACAACTTACATCAATGTGTTCTTTGCATCTATATATGTATATAAATATATATATGATTAATATGTATATATTTATTCTCATCATTCAAATATAGGTAGTCGTTGAGTGGATATGTAAATACTGGTTTGAACCAATAGACTAGTGTTGCACACGACCACGTGTCCGGTCAATATATGCCTTACAACTAAATTATGTATGCTATATATCAAGATAATGCCTAGTCGGCTGGTTCATGCAGTTGATAAACACAATGACCTATGAGTTGGGAGTGGTGTTTGAATCTTACTATAGCAATAAGAGGACCTCAGGGAAGATTAGGTTAACTAAATGGTCTAATCACGGTAAACATAATATAAATCTAGTGATTTCGAATATAAATTGTTCTAACACTAGCACTTTAAATCCAACATACATGTCATTATAAACTTGTGTTTGGGCTTCTAATAATGGGTTATTACCTCCCTTTATGCAACAAATATTCAATATAACCGTGTATCAACATGTTATATCTGGTATAGCAACTTATATCAATGTGTTCTTTGCATCTATATATGTATATAAATATATATATGATTAACATGTATATATTTATTCTCATCATTCAAATATATATAGTCGTTGAGTGGATATGCAAATACTGGTTTGAACCAATAGACTAGTGTGGCACACGACCACGGGTCCGGTCAATATATGCCTTACATCTAAATTATAAATGCAATATATCAACGATAATGTCTTGTCGGCTGGTTCACGCAATTGATAAAGACGATGCCCAATAAGTTGGGAGTGGTGTTAGAATCTTACTTCATCAATAAAAGGACCTCAGGGAAGTTTAGCTTAACTAAATGGTCTAATCACGGTAAACATAATATAAATCTAGTGATTACGAGTATAAATTGTTCTAACACAAGCACTTTAAAACAAACAGACATGTCATTATACACTTATGATTGGGCTTCTATTAATGGGTTATTACCTCCCTTTATGCAACACATATTCAATATAATCGTGTGTCAACATGTTATATCTGGTATAACAACTTATATCAATGTGTTCTTTGCATCTATATATGTATATAAATATATATATGATTAATATGTATATATTTATTCTCATCATTCAAATATATATAGTCGTCGAGTGAATATGTAAATACTGGTTTGAACCAATAGACTAGTGTTGCACACGACCACGGGTCCGGTCAATATATGCCTTACATCTAAATTATGTATGCTATATATCAAGATAATGTCTAGTCGGCTGGTTCATGCAATTAATAAACACAATGACCTATGAGTTGGGAGTGATGTTTGAATCTTACTATAGCAATAAGAGGACCTCAGGGAAGATTAGGTTAACTAAATGGTCTAATCACGGTAAACATAATATAAATCTAGTGATTTCGTGTATAAATTGTTCTAACACTAGCACTTTAAAACCAACATACATGTCATTATAAACTTGTGTTTGGGCTCTATTAATGGGTTATTACCTCCCTTTATGCAACACATATTCAATATAATCGTGTTGCAACATTATATATCTGGTATAGCAACTTATATCAATGAGTTCTTTGTATCTATATATGTATATAAATAGATATATGATTAATATGTATATATTTATTCTCATGATTCAAATATATATAGTCGTTGAGTGGATATGTAAATACTGGTTTGAACCAATAGACTAGTGTGGCACACGACCACGGGTCCGGTCAATATATGCCTTACATCTAAATTATGTATGCTATATATCAAGATAATGCCTAGTCGGCTGGTTCACGCAATTGATAAACACAATGACCTATGAGTTGTGAGTGGTGTTTGAATCTTACTATAACAATAAGAGGACCTCAGGGAAGATTAGGTTAACTAAATGGTCTAATCACGGTAAACATAATATAAATCTAGTGATTTCGAGTATAAATTGTTCTAACACTAGCACTTTAAAACCAACATACATGCCATTATAATATTGTGTTTGGGCTTCTATTAGTGGGTTATTACCTCCCTTTATGCAACAAATATTCAATATAATCGTGTGTTATATCTGGTATAGCAACTTATATCAATGTGTTCTTTGCATCTATATATGTATATAAATATATATATGATTAATATGTATATATTTATTCTCATCATTCAAATATATATAGTCGTTGAGTGGATATGTAAATACTGGTTTGAACCAATAGACTAGTGTGGCACACGACCACAGGTCCGGTCAATATATGCCTTACATCTAAATTATATATGCTATATATCAACGATAATGTCTAGTCAGCTGGTTCATGCAATTGATAAACACAATGACCTATGAGTGGGAGTGGTGGGTTTGAATCTTACTATATCATTAAGAGGACCTCAGGGAAGATTAGCTATGATATGTGAATAATATATATGATTAATATGTTAATAATTATTCACATTATTTAAATACATGGAGTCGTTCAGAGGATACGTAGTTACTGTTTTGAACAAATAGACTAGTTTGGCACACGGTCAGTGGGTCCGGTCATAGAATGCCAGACCTCTAATTTATATACGCTATGTATCAACGATAAAACCTAGTTGGCTGGTTCACATACTTGATAAAGACAATGACCTATGAATTGGGAGTGGTTAAACTGTATGAGTTTCAATCTTACTATATCATTAAGAGGGCCCCAGGGAAGATTAGCTATGATATTTGAATAATATATATGATTAGTATGTTAATAATTATTCGCATTATTCAAATTCATACGGTCGTTCAGTGGGTAAGTATTTACTGTTTTGAACCAATAGAATAGTTTGGCACACGGTCAGTGGGTCCGGTCAATAAATCCCAGACCTCTAATTTATATATGCTATGTATCAACGATAAAACCTAGTCGGCTGGTTCACATACTTGATAAAGACAATGACCAATAAATTGGGAGTGGTAAAACTGTATGGGGTTGAATCTAACTATATCATTAAGAGGACCTCAGGGAAGATTAGCTTTATTAAATGCTCTGGTCATAGTAAACATAATATCAATCTACTATGAGTATAAATTGTTTGACACAATGGCGGATGGCGCTGACCGACTTTTCCCTCAATTCAAATGGCTGTCCGGACATAACCTATGGGACTAAACATCTGAATAACTTTTGTCTAGTCGACTGACATAAGAATGGTAGTATGAATCATTAGCTCTTGATCCACCGCTTTTCAAGTTTAGCCACGCTACATCTTAGAACATAGTATATCTGATCACAGGCAATTCCACTCTGGCGGAAGGTGCTGACCGACTTTTCCCTAAATTCAAATGGCTGCCTGGACATAACCTATGGGAATAAACATCTAAAATAACTTGTGTTTAGTAGATTGAAATAGAAATGGTAAGATCATTAGTACTTTTAACGATAGCTTTTAAACTTTAGCCACAATAGTTCTTGGAAAATGGTGTATCTGACCAAAAACGTAAATATATGTTGATGTAAATAACTTTTATTCAATATTAAATATCAATACCTCATTTGTCCGTGCATTAAAACGTTTAGACTTATCACTATGCCAGAATACGTCTGAGTTTGGAGTTACTAAAACATTATTACCTCCCTTTATAAATCAAATATTCAATATAGTCGTGTACAAACTTGGCGTGCTGGGTATTTAGGTTCATTCCAAAGTTGTATACACATGTAAGAGAATAATACGTATGATTGTTCTGGTAATACTTCTTGTAGTATTCAAATATAAATTGTAGTGAATAGATAACCTAAACATTACACCTAACCCCGGGCGTGCATACATGCATACACGGATACATGCATACCTACCTATATTCAGCCACGCATACCCACATACATGCAAACATGCATACATGTATACACATATACTCCTAACTGCTATTAAAGAGGTTTATGTCGTGAAAATAAGTTCTTCGCCATGTAAAACTTAACCCTGAAACGGAATATATACATAGGGACCCAATCACCATCTTTAAAAGTAAAAAACTTGAAATGGTCAAATAATGGGAGAATTGGACGAACATATGCATTATTTAAATTTCAATATCTCAGCTGTTCTTTGAGCTATCTTAATCATTTTTTCAGCATTTATACATCCAATTGCGTTCTTGTGGTCCCAGTTGAGTTTTCTGTGCTACTGATGATATTTATGTAAAAGTAGAACCATGCATTTGTCGCAATTGAACTGTTTGCTAAAGTTTCAATTGTCTAAATCCTACCTGTAAATGTCATCGATTCTAAGCTGGGACTTCCGGTTCCTAAAATATTCACGATCGAATTTGTTTAGCGAATATGGCAAATTTTGGGACCCAGTCACCACATTTAACCCTGGGATTTTTGGTACCATTTTCATTATAGCTTTACTTAGTCACTGGTATACCTGGCAAATGGTACCAACGGTTGTAAAAAAGAAATTGAATAGATCTATTCGATGGTATAGTAATAATTATCCTAGGTTAAATGGTTTTTCAGAAATTAAGGTATGAACTTGGCACATTTTCATAGAATTAAAAAAAAAGAAGGCTTATTCGGAAAGACCTTTTAACTGGTCTCACCGTAGGTCCACGCACACAAATGAATACATTTTATGATTAGAATTAAACTATCTACATGCATGTAAAGTTTGGACATGATTATGTAATCCCCGATAGAGAGAGCGCTAGTAAATCATTACCAAAATATTGAAAAAAAATAAAATCGAAAATATTATTTTTTTCAAAATCTGTAGGTCCTAGAGCAAAAGTGTGCATTGATGAAGTGTTTAGATTGTTAAGCTCTATAATTATCCAATTAGGTAATACTTAATAACCGGAGTTTAGGTTGTGTTTTGAGATATTCTAAGGTTCGATGTCAGTTTTCTCCTCATAATGGAAAACCCTATGCAAATATGTGTACATCGTAATAATGAATATGTTTAGGCCTTTTCATTGCCACCAAAATCGTTAGGATCGGATGAATGAAACTCTTGAAAATAAGGTTTAAACACCGATTTTCCATCAAAAAACCCTAGGGTCGGTTCTACGAAGGACCTTATCACCAATGTTCTATAAAAGTCTTACCAAACATATCTCCAGAAAGTCCGAATAGCCAAAATATGTGCAACATACGAATCTACAGGTTGGACCTATTTTAGGACCTGTAGTTTATTAAGTACAAAAATGACACGTGTTTGGACGTCAACGTATGAACTTAATGTGCAAAATTTTATTGAAATGTTTTTTGGAATTTTTCAAACGGTACTCATCTTAAAATAATCTTTTAGGTCCAAAAAGTCCTTTAAACAGTATCTAGGTCCTAAGGGGAAAGAGTTTGTTTTCTTTCTCTATGGCGGGACCATATCACCAATGCCGGGACCATATCACCATAACAAAGGACCCAATCACCATGTTTGAAGGACACCATCACCATGAGGGACCCGATCACCAAAATGGTAGGGACCCTATCACCAAAAATAGGGACCATATCACCAGAAGACCATGCCCCTAACCCTAACCCTAACCCTAACCCTAACCCTAACCCTAACCCTAAACCTTACCCTAAACCTTAATGATACCAGGTATCATTTCGTCAAACTGCCTATACCCTAGTACAGCCTCTACCCTAACCCTTACCCTAAACCTAACCCTAAACCTAACCCTAAACCTTACCCTAAACCTTAATGATACCAAGTATCATTTCGTCAATCTGCCTATACCCTAGTACAGCCTCTACCCTAACCCTTACCCTAAACCTAACCCTAAACCTAACCCTAAACCTTACCCTAAACCTTAATGATACCAAGTATCATTTCGTCAAACTGCCTATACCCTAGTACAGCCTCTACCCTAAGCCTAACCCTAACCCTTACTTACTTACGTACTTACTAACATACTTACTTATATATTTACTTAAAACATACTGATATACTTACTTAATTACATACTTACTCATATACCTATTTACCTGCCTGCATGCCTACCTGCCTGCCGGCCTACTTACTGAATTAACTTAATTACATACTTACTTAAATACTTACTTATGTCTATTTACTTACTTTCTACTTACAAACTGATATACTTATGTGAGTACTCCCTAATTACTTACTTAATTACTTATTTGCACAAAAATACCTACCTTATTACATACTTATTTACAAAAATACCTACATAATTGTATACTTACTTGCTTACTTACTTACAAAAATACGTATATAATTAGTTACTTTTTTACTTACTTATTTACTTACCAACTTACTTAATTACTTACTTTCTTACTTAATTATTTGATTGCTTGATTACTTACTTACTTGTCTACTTACTTGATTGCTTATTTTCTTACTTACTGCTAAACCTTATCCTAACGCTTTATGATACCAAGTATCATTTCGTCAAACAGCCTATACCCTAACTCTTACCCTAACCCTAAACCTAACCCTAAACCTTACCCTAAACCTTAATGATACCAGGTATCATTTCGTCAAACTGCCTATACCCTAGTACAGCCTCTACCCTAACCCTTACCCTAAACCTAACCCTAAACCTAACCCTAAACCTTACCCTAAACCTTAATGATACCAAGTATCATTTCGTCAATCTGCCTATACCCTAGTACAGCCTCTACCCTAACCCTTACCCTAAACCTAACCCTAAACCTAACCCTAAACCTTACCCTAAACCTTAATGATACCAAGTATCATTTCGTCAAACTGCCTATACCCTAGTACAGCCTCTACCCTAAGCCTAACCCTAACCCTTACTTACTTACGTACTTACTAACATACTTACTTATATATTTACTTAAAACATACTGATATACTTACTTAATTACATACTTACTCATATACCTATTTACCTGCCTGCATGCCTACCTGCCTGCCGGCCTACTTACTGAATTAACTTAATTACATACTTACTTAAATACTTACTTATGTCTATTTACTTACTTTCTACTTACAAACTGATATACTTATGTGAGTACTCCCTAATTACTTACTTAATTACTTATTTGCACAAAAATACCTACCTTATTACATACTTATTTACAAAAATACCTACATAATTGTATACTTACTTGCTTACTTACTTACAAAAATACGTATATAATTAGTTACTTTTTTACTTACTTATTTACTTACCAACTTACTTAATTACTTACTTTCTTACTTAATTATTTGATTGCTTGATTACTTACTTACTTGTCTACTTACTTCATTGCTTATTTTCTTACTTACTGCTAAACCTTATCCTAACGCTTTATGATACCAAGTATCATTTCGTCAAACAGCCTATACCCTAACTCTTACCCTAACCCTAAACCTAACCCTAAACCTTACCCTAAACCTTAATGATACCAGGTATCATTTCGTCAAACTGCCTATACCCTAGTACAGCCTCTACCCTAACCCTTACCCTAAACCTAACCCTAAACCTAACCCTAAACCTTACCCTAAACCTTAATGATACCAAGTATCATTTCGTCAATCTGCCTATACCCTAGTACAGCCTCTACCCTAACCCTTACCCTAAACCTAACCCTAAACCTAACCCTAAACCTTACCCTAAACCTTAATGATACCAAGTATCATTTCGTCAAACTGCCTATACCCTAGTACAGCCTCTACCCTAAGCCTAACCCTAACCCTTACTTACTTACGTACTTACTAACATACTTACTTATATATTTACTTAAAACATACTGATATACTTACTTAATTACATACTTACTCATATACCTATTTACCTGCCTGCATGCCTACCTGCCTGCCGGCCTACTTACTGAATTAACTTAATTACATACTTACTTAAATACTTACTTATGTCTATTTACTTACTTTCTACTTACAAACTGATATACTTATGTGAGTACTCCCTAATTACTTACTTAATTACTTATTTGCACAAAAATACCTACCTTATTACATACTTATTTACAAAAATACCTACATAATTGTATACTTACTTGCTTACTTACTTACAAAAATACGTATATAATTAGTTACTTTTTTACTTACTTATTTACTTACCAACTTACTTAATTACTTACTTTCTTACTTAATTATTTGATTGCTTGATTACTTACTTACTTGTCTACTTACTTCATTGCTTATTTTCTTACTTACTGCTAAACCTTATCCTAACGCTTTATGATACCAAGTATCATTTCGTCAAACAGCCTATACCCTAACTCTTACCCTAACCCTAAACCTAACCCTAAACCTTACCCTAAACCTTAATGATACCAGGTATCATTTCGTCAAACTGCCTATACCCTAGTACAGCCTCTACCCTAACCCTTACCCTAAACCTAACCCTAAACCTAACCCTAAACCTTACCCTAAACCTTAATGATACCAAGTATCATTTCGTCAATCTGCCTATACCCTAGTACAGCCTCTACCCTAACCCTTACCCTAAACCTAACCCTAAACCTAACCCTAAACCTTACCCTAAACCTTAATGATACCAAGTATCATTTCGTCAAACTGCCTATACCCTAGTACAGCCTCTACCCTAAGCCTAACCCTAACCCTTACTTACTTACGTACTTACTAACATACTTACTTATATATTTACTTAAAACATACTGATATACTTACTTAATTACATACTTACTCATATACCTATTTACCTGCCTGCATGCCTACCTGCCTGCCGGCCTACTTACTGAATTAACTTAATTACATACTTACTTAAATACTTACTTATGTCTATTTACTTACTTTCTACTTACAAACTGATATACTTATGTGAGTACTCCCTAATTACTTACTTAATTACTTATTTGCACAAAAATACCTACCTTATTACATACTTATTTACAAAAATACCTACATAATTGTATACTTACTTGCTTACTTACTTACAAAAATACGTATATAATTAGTTACTTTTTTACTTACTTATTTACTTACCAACTTACTTAATTACTTACTTTCTTACTTAATTATTTGATTGCTTGATTACTTACTTACTTGTCTACTTACTTGATTGCTTATTTTCTTACTTACTGCTAAACCTTATCCTAACGCTTTATGATACCAAGTATCATTTCGTCAAACAGCCTATACCCTAACTCTTACCCTAACCCTAAACCTAACCCTAAACCTTACCCTAAACCTTAATGATACCAGGTATCATTTCGTCAAACTGCCTATACCCTAACCCTAACCCTAACCCTAACCCTAACCCTAAGTAATTTATAACCGGCGCAAAGGAGAGTATTAGCACTTTTGCCGAACGATAATAATCAGAGCCGACTTGGTGAAACTGGAGCCAAACTTAGAGCCAAATTTTTAATCAGGTTTTATTAGACTATCAGGGCCTCCAGTCACCACTTTCTACAAGTTAAAGAATTAGGAGCCTAGACTAGAATGCATTTAAAAGTAGGATTCCAGGAACTCCTTACACCTTAAGTAATGAATAGAAATATACTTTATATCTGTATCTATACATATATATATATTATTCCACCAATAGGTATTTGTAAAGGACAGTTTTTCTTATTTGATTATGTAAAAAAACAAAAAAATTATCCGAAATTATGAACCATCCGAAATACTATGACATATATCCGTACACTACACAGACAATATGTTCCAGTACCTAACAGTGTGACAGTGTGATGGGCAGCCCATACATCCGTACTATACACAGGCCAATATGTTCCAGTACCTGACAGTTGTTAAGGCCAGTCCATACATCCGTACTATACACAGACCAGTACGTTCCAGTACCTAACAATGTGATGGGCAGTCCATAAATCCGTACTATACACAGACAATATGTTCCAGTACCTAACAGTGTGATGGACAGTCCATACATCCGTACTATACACAGACCAATATGTTCCAGTACCTAACAGTGTGATGGGCAATCCATACATCCGTACTATACCCAGACCAGTAAGTTTCAGTACCTAACGGTGTTATGGGCAGGCCATACATCCATACTGTAGACAGACCAATATGTTCCAGTACATAAGAGTGTGATGGGCAGTCCATAACTCCGTACTATACACAGACCAGTACGTTCCAGTACCTAACAGTGTGATGAGCAGTCCATACATCCGTACTATACTCAGACCAATATGTTCCAGTATCTAACAGTGTGATGGGCAGTCCATACATACGTACTATACACATACCAATATGTTCCAGTACCTAACAGTGTGATGGGCAGTCCATACATCCGTACTATACGCAGACCAATATGTTCCAGTACTTTACAGTGTAAGGGGAAGTTCATACATCCGTACTATACCCACACCAGTAAGTTTCAGTCCCTAACGGTGTGATGGGCAGTCCATACATCCGTACTGTAGACAGACTAATATGTTCCAGTACATAACAGCGTGATGGGCAGTCCATGCATCCGTACTATACACATACCAATATGTTCCAGTACCTAACAGTGTGATGGGCAGTCCATACATCCGTACTATACACAGACCAATATGTTCCAGTATCTAACAGTCTGATGGGCAGTCCATACATCCGTACTGTACCCAGACCAGTACGTTCCAGTACCTAATAGTATGATGTGCAGTCCGTACATCCGTACTATACACAGACCAATATGTTCCAGTACCTAACAGTGTGATGGGCAGTCCATACATCCGTACTATAAACAGACCAATATGTTCCAGTACCTAGCAGTGTGATGGGCAGTCCATACATCCGTACTATACACAGACCAGTACGTTCCAGTACCTAACAGTATGATGTGCAGTCCGTACATCCGTACTATACACAGACCAATATGTTCCAGTACCTAGCAGTGTGATGGGCAGTCCGTACATCCGTACTATAAACAGACCAATATGTTCCAGTACCTAGCAGTGTGATGGGCAGTCCATACATCCGTACTGTACCCAGACCAGTACGTTCCAGTACCTAACAGTATGATGTGCAGTCCGTACATCCGTACTATACACAGACCAATATGTTCCAGTAACTAACAGTCTGATGGGCAGTCCATACATCCGTACTATACACGGACCAATATGTTCCAGTACCTAACAGTGTGATGGGCAGTCCATAAATCCGTACTATACACAGACCAATATGTTCCAGTAACTAACAGTCTGATGCGCAGTCCATACATCCGTACTGTACCCAGACGAGTACGTTCCAGTACCTAACAGTATGATGTGCAGTCCGTGCATCCGTACTATACACAGACCAATATGTTCCAGTACCGAACAGTGTGATGCGCAGTCCATACATCAGTACTGTACACAGACCAGTACGTTCCAGTACCTAACAGTGTGTTGGACAGTCCATACATCCATAATGTACCCAGACCAGTAAGTTCCAGTACCTAACAATATGATGGACAGTCCGTACATCCGTACTATACACAGACCAATATGTTCCAGTACCTAACAGTGTGATGGGCAGTCCATACATCCGTACTATACACAGACCAATATATCAGCTTGGTTTCTGATATATCCGGTAAGATAATTATATGTCCCATATTCCGTTTTGCCAACTTTCCTGTGTCAACACAACCAAATTTAGACAAGAAAACAAGAAATTTAGTAAAGAAATCAAATTGAGTTAATTTATTCAATCTCAATATATGTGAACCTATTCTATGTATACGAGGACTGTTCCAGAACTCCGTGTACTGATCTCATAATTCTGTTATGAAAACAAAGATCGAAATAAACAAATATCTCATCAGAAACTATAAGAATTCTCTTTTAGCTCGTAAAATGTCATAATGGTGATATCAAAACTGTCTTGTTTACAAGTGTTCGCATATCATGTGTGCCATGCACACGGAGAGGAACGCCAACGTTTGTGACGTCACGCTGAGACGTTGATGTTTTGTTTGTTTGTTTGTATGGTGCTTTACGTCATTTTCAACACATGTAAGGTTATATATAACGGCCGATTTTCCCACGTTTCCTGGGTAGAACAGTAATGTACACCTCCCGCCATCAGTAAGAATCGACACTTTCTCACTTACGAGTCGAGCTCCCATGGGATTCGAACCCGCAGCGGTGAGAGACGAAGGTTTACAACACAATGTCGTTAACCATTCGGCCACGGAGACGCAGCTGAGACGTTGAAGATGTTTATCTTTTTCTTCACCCATTAATAATCTAGGCACCAAGCGGGCACTGGCCTTTCTTGTGTTCAATTCCTTCTTATATATTCTATGAACATTAACAATAGCAACATCTAACGCATCTATAGTACTGTTAAGATCACGCACACTCAGTTTATTCATAATTTAACGCTTTAACTCTCTCTGGGAAGGATTGATGGCACTTATTGTCCTCCCTCACCTCTGATCACCTTGAATTGCGCCACTTAAATACCGTTCTACGACTTCTCTGTCCCATTACAGCGTTTTCTATCGACTTAAATGATTGCTTCGTCGTTTGTCGTATAGTTGCGCGCTGCTCCGTGTCAACAACATACGTCATGCGTTTTGGGTCTCACACCTCTATTATCCCCCTTGAAAGCTCACGGACTTAGAGACAAAAGGAAAACAGAAAATAATTCTATTTTTTTCTCAATTTTAGGCAATTTTTAATTTAAAAAAAAAGGTTTTTCTTTGCTTTAGCATACATCTGCAGTGTGAAAGACAGATGATACAGAAAATCCCATGTTGATATGAGGTTTCATTCGAATTTCAGAAGTGTTTGACCTAATCACCACATATTCCGCTGGCTAGTGTATGAATTGTGTATTTTCCATAGGGGTATCATAAACATGAGCGAGAAAAAAAAAAAACCTGGCTAACTTATATATTTTATTGTTTTAAATTACTGGTCTTGGCTATACTGACGATATTAAACCAACAACAATGTCTGCTGGCTTGCTTTGAAGCTCAGATGTTGGAAAAGGCTATACAGTAACCCTATGGGAAAATTAATTGAGGTGTGAGACCTTTGGTTGTTTTGTTCCGCTTCACCCTTAGAGCCTAAATCGTTATAGCTATGACGTTGAATCTTTCAAGAAATAATGTCATCCATGTCGAACAGCAGCAGAATACAATTTCGCGGCATACGATGCAGTTTAAGTAGGCAAACTTATTCACGAAAAGGGAAGGAAAAAACGATTTACTGTATACAAACTGTGCTGCTCCGTATATAGCAACCAGCCATGCTTTAATTGCAGTTTCTAAAATATATCCGACGACAGCGCTTAATTTTACACTGAAGTTCTTAAGAATTATGTGAAAGTATAGGTAGGCAAAATATCAAGACTATATAACTCAAAACTGTGAAAATAACAGGAAAAGTACACGGACTTCTGGAGCAGCCTTATATGGGAACTGCATGCAAGTTTGGAAGTGTTTAGAATTTTTTATTTTCAAAATGCCATTTGGCATGAGCTGACATATTTACTAACAAAAATATAGTCACATGACTGATGAACAATACATACATTCATCAAAAAACAAATAATGAAATCCCACAGGGATTTGTGCTTATTATTACATATTATTTGGAACACTATTAGATAATATTTCTGGGAGAATATAAATAGAGTAATTTTTTTTATTTTAGCAAACATCACCGTTCAAAAGAGACTGCTTCAATTTTGTTGTGCTTATCCATAAGAAAAAAATAGATTTACTTGGGAGAAGGAAAATATAATTTAACGTAATTTAAATGCTTTGAGTATAAACAATCCAAAATTAAAGACTTCCCTTTCGTTTTCACTTTTTAGCAGCATTATAAATTTGAACATATTTGGTCGTTGGAAATAAACACTTGACACGTATTTCTTACGTAAATCATTATACAATGGACAAATAAAACAAAATGGTACTCTTCTCTCGTCTAAATGAACTCTATTTCTGGACTATCTGCCCATTTCCATACACGAAGTTTTGAAATTGATTAACGTGTGCATTTATTGTTAACAATATTAAAGTAAGGTTGTAAATCAAAATTTGAAATATTTCGGTAAAACAACGCTCTGGATTAATTATATTCCATTCTTGTATATAAACATCATTCAAACATTGTTCAACAATTGTTAAGAATGCATTGATGTTACCACCCTTTGATGAAACCAAACATGGTAGAATCCATAATTGCTTTAAAGATCTCTGACTTTGCTGGTTCACTTCTTTACACAAATATCACTTAACTGTGTATGAACATGTTCAACACTGTTGGCTAGGGGAAATCCCCATACTTCACAGCCATATGACAGAATAGTATATATAAGTTTATCAAATATCTCGAATACATGTTTTGGCGGTAAGTCAATGAATGTGTATAAACATGTTTCAAGCTTAAAAATGGCTTTTAACGCTTGGCCAGTTAACATTTCAGAAAATGAACCAACTGTAGTAAAGACAATATCTAAATACGTAAAACTACTAACGATTTCAAGTATCTCACCATTGTTACTGGTAAAATGTAACAAGAAAGGAAGTAAAACCAGCAAGACCTATTTTTAAAATATATCAACTTGACAAATTTATTTAAATACTACAATGAAAATGAAAACTATTCCCTTACATAAAATACATAAAATGGATCTAGTATTTCTGTAAAACCCAATATACGAATAAAGTCCAAATAATATTGGTAGGCCTAAGTGTCACTTGAATAATATTCGTCAAGTGTCCTTTTAATCTTATTTCATTGAAAGTCTTTCCTTGTTTATTAATTCACAATAGTCTAAATAATTTAATAATCCAATGGCACTGGATGTGCACAACAACATTCCAATTCACAGCATCCAATATCCAGTTAAAATAATGAACCAGATACTACACTTTGAATAATAATACTGAAAACCTGCACATTTTACTAAGGTCAGCTTTATATACTAACATGGAACATTCTAGGTTAAAAAATAAATTAGAAATTACTAGAATAGAATATAAACACGGGATGTAAACCAAACATACTGTTTAAAAATATTACACAATCCAGCTGTTTATATATGTGCTATTTATAGAAACATTATAGAAACAGAAACAACTGAATCAATAAACATGTACACTTATATAGCATTATATACAGTAGGGTAACACCATTTAATATAAATTGTCTATAACTTTGAAGAATGCCACCTTTTCTAAAAAAAAACATTACTTTAGTTTTCGCAGTGTATACAACTACTTGCCCATTTTTCGAAGTAGTCATAAAACAACTCCAGTGATTTCTGCAAGTCTGCAGCATTTTTTGAGAAAATTACACTATCACACTAGCCGCTGATATTGCCCCTTAGAACAGTAATAGCTAGCTGTTGATATGGCCCCTGGGGATAGTACTAATTCTAGGTTATGATAGTGCCCCTTAGGATATTATTAGCGGTTGATATTGCCCCTGAGGAGAGTACTGAACGAGCTTTGATATTGTCCCTAATAACAGTAATAACCCTAGCTGTTGCTATGGCCCCTGAGGACTTTCCTATCGCTAGCTGCTGATACTGCCCCTAGGGACGGTACTAAAACTAGCTGTTGATATGGCCCCAGAGGACAGTACTAAACCTAGTTGTTTATATGCCGTCTGAGGACAGTACTAACGCCAACTGCTGATATTGCCCCTAAGGACAGTACTAACGCCAGCTATTGATATTGACCGATAGGACAGTACTGTCGCTAGCTGCTGATATTGCCCCTTAGGACAGTACTAAATCTAGTAGTTGATATGGCCACAGAGGACAGTGCTTACGCTAGCTGTTGATACTGCCCCTTAGGATAGTACTATCGCTAGATTTAGATAATATCCTTATGGTTGTTTAAACGCTGGCTGTTGATATTCCCATGAGGTCAGTTCTTACGCTATCTGTTGATATTGGCCATGAGGACACTACTAATGCTAGCTGATGGTGTTGGCCCTGAGGACACTACTTACGCCAGCTGTTGACATTGCCCATTAGGACAGTACTAACGACAGCTGTTAATATTGGCCCTGATGACACTACTTACGGCAGCTGCTGATATTGCCCCTAAGTACAGTAGTAACGTTGGTTGTTGATATAGCCCCTGAGGACAGTGTTATCGATAGCTGTTGATATGGCCCCTGAGGACAGTACTATCGCTAGCTGTTGATATTGCCCCTTAGGACAGTGTTATCGATAGCTATTGATATGGCCCCTGAGGACAGTTTATCGATAGCTGTTGATATTGCCCCTTAGGACAGCGTTATCGATAGCTGTTGATATGGCCCCTGAGGACAGTTTATCGATAGCTGTTGATATTGCCCCTTAGGACAGTGTTATAGATAGCAGTTGATATAGCCCATGAGGACAGTGTTATCGATAGCTATTGATATTGCCCCTTAGGACAGTGTAATCGATAACTGTTGATATTGCCCCTAAGGACAGTGCTATCGATAGCTGTTGATATGGCCCCTGAGGACAGTGTTATCGATAGCTGTTGATATTGCCCCTTAGGACAGTGTTATCGATAGCTGTTGATATGGCCCCTGAGGACAGTGTTATCGATAGCTGTTGATATTGCCCCTTAGGACAGTGTTATCGATAGCTGTTGATATTGCCCCTTAGGACAGTGTTATCGATAGCTGTTGGTATGGCCCCTGAGGACAGTGTTATCGATAGCTATTGATATTGCCCCTTAGGACAGTGTTATCGATAGCTGTTGATATGGCCCCTAAGGACAGTGTTATCGATAGCTGTTGATATTGCCCCTGAGGACAGTGTTATCGATAGCTGTTGATATGGCCCCTAAGGACAGTGTTATCGATAGCTGTTGATATTTCCCCTTAGGACAGTGTTATCGATAGCTGTTGATATTGCCCCTGAGAACAGTGTTATCGATAGCTGTTGATATGGCCCCTTAGGACAGTGTTATCGATAGCTGTTGATATGGCCCCTGAGGACAGTTTTATCGATAGCTGTTGATATGGCCCCTAAGGACAGTGTTATCGATGGCTGTTGATGTGATCCCTAAGGACATTGTTATCGATAGCTGTTGATATAGCCCCTGAGGACAGTGTTATCGATAGCTGTTGATATGGCCCCTGAGAACCGTGTTATCGATAGCTGTTGATATTGCCTCTTAGGACAGTGTTATCGATAGCTGTTGATATTGCCCCTTAGGACAGTGTTATCGATAGCTGTTGATATGGCCCCTGAGGACAGTTTTATCGATAGCTGTTGATATGGCCCCTAAGGACAGTGTTATCGATAGCTGTTGATATGGCCCCTTAGGACAGTGTTATCGATGGCTGTTATTATTGCCCCTTAGGATAATAGTATTGACCACACTAACTCCATGTATCAATAACGTCGTTATTGACCAAACAAGCGCACTCTCTTAATAAGTTCCTGATAAAAAATACTGAGGTTATCTGTTAATAAGGTCCCAATCAACAATGATGGCAAAATCTGTCAATAAGGTCCATATATACAATACTGAAGCGATCTGTCAATAAGGTCTCTATCAACAACATTGACGCCATCTGTCGATAAGATACTCTATCAACAGTAATGACGCCACCTGTAAATATGGTCCGTATAGACAATACTGACGTCATCTGTCGATAACGTCCCTATTGAAAATACTGACACCATCTGTCAAAAAGGTCCCTATAGACAATGTCTACGTAATCTGTCAATACGGTTCTTATATATATAGGCACAATCCATCAATTGGGACTCTATATACACTATGAACTCTATCTGTCAATAAGGTTTCTTTGGACAATACCAACATCATCTGTTACTAAGGTACCTGTATCCAATACAAACTTCATTTGTCAACAATGTACCTATGTACAATAAAGACGCCATCTATCAATACGATCCCTTTTAACAATATTTACGCCATGCGTCAATATGCTCTCTATAGACAACACAGACTATGTCTGTCCATAACGAACCTACAGACCATCCTGACGCCATCTGTCAATCTGTCAATAAGGTCCATGTTGACAAAACAAACACCGTGTGTCAATAAGGTCTCTTAAGAAAATAATGACTCTATCTGCCAAAAAGGTCCCTACTGACATATCTCAATATGGTCCCTTTTGACAAAAGAAACACCATTTTTTAGGAAATGCTGACTCTATCTGTTAATAAGGTCCCTATTGACATCTGTCAATTAGGTCCCTATTGGCAAAACAAAAACCATCTGCTAATAAGGTCCCTTAAGAAAATAGTCACTCTATGTGTCATTAAGGTCCCTATTGACATCTGTCAATAAGTTCCGTATTAACATCTGTCAATACGGTCTTCCCTATTGACAAAAAACTATACACGGCATGTGTCAATAAGGTCCCTTAAGAAAATACTGACTCTATCAGCCAATAAGGTCCCAATCAACAATATTGGCATCATCTGTCAGTAAGGTACCTACAGATAATAATGACACAATCTTTCAATAAGGTCCCAATAGAAAAAAACTGATGCTACCTGTCAAAATGGTCCCTATTTGAAATATAAACGACATCTGTCAATAAGGTCCCTATATACAATACAGATGACATCTGTCAATAACGCCACTATTGACAAAACAGACGGCCTTTATCAATAAGGTCCCAATAAACAGTACAGACGGCCTTTGTCAATAATGCGCCTATAGACAATATTGACGCCATCTGTCAATTAGGTCCCTATAGACAATACTGACGCCATCTGTCAATAAGGTCCCTGCGGAAAATAAAGAGAGCATCTGTCAATAATGCCCATACAGACAAAACATACGGCATATGTCAAAAAGCTCCCTATAGACAATACAGACGGCATCTATCAATAAGGTCCTCCTATAGACAATACAGACGACATCTGTCAATAAGGTCATCCCTATAGACAATACAGACGCCATCTGATAATGCCCCGATGGACAATACAGACGGCATCTTTCAATAAGGTCTTTATAGACAATACAGACGGCATCTGCCAATAAGGTTCCTATAGACAATACAGACGGCATCTGTTAATAAATTCCCTATAAACAGTACAGACTGCATCTGTCAATAATGCCCCTACAGAGAAAACAGACAGCATCTGTCAATAATGACCCTACATACAATACAGATGGCATCTGTCAATAAGGTCCCTACAGACAATGCAGATGGCATCTGTCAATAAGCTCCTTATAGACAATACAGACGGCATCTGTAAATAAGGTCCCTATAGACAGTACAGACGGCATCTGTCAATAAAGTCCCTACAAAAGGTACATACGGCATCTGTCATTAATGCCCCTATCGACAATACAGAAGCAATCTGTCACTAATGCCCCATACAGACAATACAGAGGTCATCTGTCAATAAGGTCCCTATAGACAATACAGACGGCATCTGACATGAAGGTCCCTACAGACAATACAGACGGCATGTGCCAATAAGGTCCCTATAGACAATACAGACGGTATCTGTCAATAAGGTCCCTATAAACAATACAGACGGTACATAATCCTATAGCCAATACTGCCGCCATCAGCCAATAAAGTCCCAAAAGACAATACTGAGGGCATCTGTCAATAAGGTTTCTATCGACAATACAGGCGTCATTTGTCAATAAGATCCCTATAGACAATACAGACGGCATCTGTCAAGAAGGTCCCTATGGACAACAGAGACGGCATCTGTCAATAATGCCCCTTTGGACAATACAGACAGCATCTTTCAATAAGGTCTTTATAGACAATACAGACGGCATCCGTCAATAAAGTTCCTATAGACAATACAGACGACATCTGTCAATAAGGTTCCTACAGACAATACAGTCGGCATCTGTCAATAATGCGCCTTTAGACAATACTGACGCATTCTGTCAATAAGGTCCCTATAGACAATACTTACGCCATCTATTACAAAGGTTCCTATAGACAATACACACGGCATTTGTCAATAAGGTCCCTATAGACAATACAGAAGGCATCAGTCAATAAGGTCTCTACAGACAAAACAGTCAATATTTGTCAATAAGGTCCCTATAAACAGTACAGACGGCATCTGTCGATAATGCACCTACAGACAATACTGACGCATTCTGTCAATAATGTCCCTATAGACAATATAGACGCCATCTGTCAATAAGGTACCTATAGACAATACAGACAGCATCTGTCAATAATGCCTCTACAGACAATACAGACGGCATGTGTCAATAAGGCCCGTATAAACAATACACTAGACGACATCTGTCAATAACGTCCCTATAGAAAATACAGACGGCATCTGTCAATAAGGTCCCTATAGACAATACTTACTCCATCTCTCAATAAGGTCCCTATAAACAGTACAGACGGCATCTGTCAATAATGCCGCTACAGATAAGACATACTGGCAATAATGTCCTATGGACAATACAGACGGCTTCTGTTAATAACGTCCCTATAGACAATACATACGGCATCCGTTAATAAGGTCCTTATTGGCAGATGCCGTGTGTATTGTCTATAGGAACCTTATTGATAGATGGCGTAAGTATTGTCTATAGGGACCTTATTGACAGAATGCGTCAGTATTGTCTAAAGGTGCATTATTGACAGATGCCGTCTGCACTGTTTATAGGGACCTTATTGACAGACGCCGACTGTATTGTCTGTAGGGACCTTATTGACAGATGCCGTCTGTATTGTCTATAAAGACCTTATAGAAAGATACCGTCTGTATTGTCCATAGGGGAATTATTGACAGATGCCGTCTCTGTTGTCAATAGGGATCTTATTGACAGATGCTGTCTGTATTGTCTATAGGGGTTTTATTAACAGATGACGTCTGTATTGTCTACTGCGACCTTATTGGCAGATGCCGTCTGTACTGTTTATAGGGACCTTATTGACAGATGCCGTCTGTATTGGCTATAGAGACCTTATTGGCACATGCCGTCTGTATTATCTTTAGGGACCTTAATGTGAGATGTCGTCTGTATTGTCTATAGGGACCTTATTGACAGATGCCTTCTGTACTGTCTATAGGGACCTTATTGACACATGTCGCCTGTATTATGTATAGGGACCTTATTGACAGATGCCGTCTGTACTGTCTTAATGGACCTTATTGACACATGATGTCTGTATTATGTATAGGGACCTTATTGACAGAATGTGTCAGTATTGTCTAAAGGTGCATTATTGACAGATGCCGACTGTATTGTCTGTAGGGACATTAGAGACAGATGCCGTCTTTATTGCCCATAAGTGCATTATTGACAGATGCCGTCTGTAATGTTTATAGGGACCTTATTGATAGATGGAGTAAGTATTGTCTATAGGGACCTTATTAACAGATGCCGTCTGTATTGTATATAGGGACCTTATTGACAGATGCCTTCTGTATTGTCTATAAATACCTTATTTACAGATGCCGTCTGTATTGTCTGTAGGGACCTTATTGACAGAGTCCGTCTCTATTGTATGTAGGGGCATTTTTGACAGATGCTCTCTGTATTGTCTGTAGGGGCATTATTGACAGATGCTGTCGGTATTGTCTATTGGGACCTTATTGGCAGATGGCGTCTGTACTGTCTATAGGGACCTTATTGACAGATGCCGTCTGTATTGTCTATAGGGACCTTATTGGCACATGCCGTCTGTATTGTCTATAGGGACCTTAATGTCAGATGCCGTTTGTATCGTCTGTAGGGGCATTAGTCACAGATGGCGTCTGTATTGTCTATAGGTGCATTATTGGCAGATGCAGTCTGTACTGTTTATTGGACCTTATTAACAGATGCCGTCTGTATTGTCTATAGGGACCTTATTGGCAGATGCCGTCTGTATTGTCTATAAAGAACTTAATGAAAGATATCGTCTGTATTGTCCATTTGGGCATTATCAAATGCCATCTGTATTGTCTATACGGGCCTTATTGACAGATGCCCCTTTATTGTCTATTAGGACCTTATTGGTAGATGCCGTCTGTATTGTCTATAGGGCCATTATTGACAAAGGCCGTCTGTACTGTTTATAGGGACCTTATTGGTAGATGCCGTCTGTTTTGTTCATAGTGGCGTTATTGACAGATGCCATCTGTATTGTTTATACGGACCTTATTGACATATGTCGTTTATATTTCAAATAGGGACCATTTTAATAGGTAGCATCAGTTTTTTTCTATTGGGACCTTATTGAAAGATTGTGTCATTATTTTCTGTAGATGATGCCAGTATTGTTGATTGGGACCTTATTGGCTGATAGAGTCATTATTTTCTTAAGGGACCTTATTGACGGATAGTTTTTTTTGTCAATAGGAAAGACCGTATTGACAGATGTCAATACGGAACTTATTGACAGATGTCAATAGGGACCTTAATGAAACATAGAGTGACTATTTTCTTAAGGGACCTTATTAGCAGATGTTTTTTGTTTTGCCAATAGGGACCTAATTGACAGATGTCAATAGGGACCTTATTGACAGATAGAGTCAGCATTTCCGAAGAAATGGTGTTTCATTTGTCAATAGGGACCATATTGAGAGATGTCAGTAGGGACCTTTTTGGTAGATAGAGTCATTATTGTCTTAAGAGACCTTATTGACACACGGTGTTTGTTTTGTCAACATGGACCTTATTGACAGATTGACTGATGGTGTCAGGATGGCCTGTAGGTTCGTTATGGACAGACATAGTCTGTGTTGTCTATAGAGAGCATATTGACGCATGGCGTTACTATTGTTAAAAGGGATCGTATTGATAGATGGCGTCATTATTTTACATAGGTACATTGTTGACAAATGAAGTTTGTATTGGATACAGGTACCTTAGTGACAGATGATGTTGGTATTGTCCTAAGAAAGCTTATTAATAAGTCCCTTAAGAAAATAGTCACTCTATGTTTCATTAAGGTCCCTATTGACATCTGTCAATAAGTTCCGTATTGACATCTGTCAATACGGTCTTTCCTATTGACAAAAAAAACTATCCGTCAATAAGGTCCCTTAAGAAAATAATGACTCTATCAGCCAATAAGGTCCCAATCAACAATACTGGCATCATCTACAGAAAATAATGACACAATCTTTCAATAAGGTCCCAATAGAAAAAAACTGATGCTACCTATTAAAATGGTCCCTATTTGAAATATAAACGACATAACTATAGACAATACAGACGGCATCTGTCAATAAGGTCCCTATAGACAGTACAGACGCCATCTGCCAATAAGGTCCCAATAGACAATACCGACAGCATCTGTCAATAATGCCCCTACAGACAATACAGAGAGCATCTGTCAAAAATGCCCCTACATACAATAGAGATGGACTCTGTCAATAAGGTCCCTACAGACAATACAGACGGCATCTGTAAATAAGGTATTTATAGACAATACAGAAGGCATCTGTCAATAAGGTCCCTATATACAATACAGACGGCAT
>JAWPHD010018829.1:0-38213 GCA_037043455.1 Cyrtodaria siliqua
CTCATTTACATGGCAGAAGCCAAGGCAACAAGAGGACAAACCGTTATGGGTATGACAAGACACGTGTAAAGACAAACATCAAACGCAACCGTTCTATAAGGAGTTAGGTAGATGTCATTATAGGGTCCACAGTATGTCCGGTCGTCTAACAAAGCAATGTGGAACGCATAGTAGCGAACTGTAAATGAGTCAACCACTAAAAATGCAGGCGTTGCAATATGATAAGGTCATAAAATGTTTTGATAAACCTTGTTAAGTTGAAAAAAAACAAGTTTAATAAAGATTGTATGAAAGTGATAATGACCAAGGATCTCACGAAGTTTGTAAGTCACATCACCATATAAGTCAGGTTGTAATAGTCCTTGTCACAGAAATGTTCTTAAATTACCATTATATTTCAAAAGTAGAAATGTGTTAATAATAATAAATAAATAAATACAAGTTTGCGAAGTTTTTTCGAAGTTAAAGGTAACGGTAGCCCTGCTGGAATAGCTTTATAGTTATACACATATTACGAATATTAAAGTCCTCAACACGACTACAAGCTCTAGAAAACATATAAGTTGAGAAGCATAGTAGCTCGGGGAACATCCCCATCTTAATGGTGATAATTAACAATATCAAAATAAAAATCATATCTTGTGTCATAAGTTTACTAATTCCTTCGCCATTTTCGATTGAAAGATGTAAATCACGAAAATAAGAGACAGTATCAGAAATGTTCCTTTGGATAGATATTATTAACCATAGAAATAAAGAAAGGATTGTGAAAGGTGCACAGTTAGTAACCATAGGGATACCAATAATTTGTCTATAAACGGTGGTTCTATAACTGACGAAAACTGTATCTAACAGTAAAATGGGTCCTTCACAAACTTCTTGGCAAGTCCACATAGAGCAATTGTATAAACTGCCGTAAATTAACAAACGCTTCGATATTGTAACATGCCAAACATGTACGTTTTTCTCTGGCGGAAGTTTTGTGAATACGAGTAATAAGCTTGTCTTTGATAAGGTGATGTGTTAGAGTTGTATGTAGTGTAGAGAAGTCATAGGTACCTATAGATCAAACTTGACGTTTATTGCAAATTTGATCAAGAACATTTCCTGAATTTTTAACAATAGCTTTAGCAATATAGTGGTTAACGTGATATTTAACGGCAATAAGACAAGAAGTTAAAAGTTTGGGGATATTTCTGGTGGTGCAGGCAATAGAATTCGCTTATATATACATGTACACAATTTATAGCGACTCGATGAAATATAAAAATACAACATGCATGGCAAAGGTTAATAATAAACATACTTCATGAGAAATTCCAACACAGACCCGCACGAAGTACAGACACACAAGTTTACACACAGAAATAACTACTTGCTTAACCATGAACTGTTTGTAATATACTGTATTTGGAAGGGCCGTAACTAATGTTATTATAACTTGTGACCCAAACCGTTTGCATATTAATGGATCATTATACCCGTACATTTACAGGTACCCTGGTAGAGATTAAATTTACATAAAAACATTTTTGTATAAATAAATTTACATTTAAATCACATAATTAACCAGCATATGTAAATCAGCATGCACAGTGTTTCCAATTGGTATAATCGAATCGCGATAGTAACACTGGCGGTAATATCATACATAGAAACAATGACCATTGTATCAATCATCAACTCGTCATGTTATCAATTTAACTGTCTCAATAAACAAAACTAAGAAAAAGAAAAAAAGAAAAAAAAAAGACTTTAAAACTAAAACATTCTATACTATATATATAGTACATACCTAATTGAACAAACCCCATCAAAGCAATCAAACGTTTCAAACACATGTTTCGTTTATTTAATGTGCGGCACATCTACTCAACATGAAATCCGTTACCGTTCTGCTGTATTGCGGTATCTTATGCCATATTGATTTAGTTAGTGTGATGCATCATGGTAAATATGCTCACCAATCAAATTGTCAACATCAACATCAACATTCAAAATCAAGAGAAAATGTTTTATTCAAGCAGTGAAATCAAAGATTCTTCCAGCTGAACTGCTAAATATTTAAACGCCAATTCAATGAAAACGATGAAAGCACAACTGAATAGTACACACTTCATGACGTCTTATGATTACATGTGGACATTTTGAAACAATAAAACATATATTTTATATGAACGATGTCAGCTTCCGCCTACTATCTAGGTACGACAGGGCAAGTCTTAACTTAAAACTTGAAGTTTTATTATAATTATTAAAATTCAAATAATTAACTTGTCATAAGTTTACTTATTAGATCTTAATTTTCTTTTATCTAATTTAATGGTTAATTTTAACGTAATTTTAAATGAAAAACAGTTAATGTTGCCCACACCCATACAGTCGCAAACAGGCCATACAAACACGTAAGAGGAAGGTAGCTCAAATTACCCACACCCATACAAATACAGACCATTGCCTTTCATGTTACATGTACGGATATACCCCATGTATTGTATGGAACACAGAAGCAGTGTCTTCAAGTCACACAAACAGCCATATATGTCATGTTAATATGTACGAATGCCAACATAGTGTACGAAACAAAGAGGCAGTGGGCTTCAATTGCCCAGACCCAAACAGATACTCACAAGACCGCACCCAAGATGGCTTATATCTAACGTATCCGTCTTATAAAGGGATTTAAACAAAAATACAGTCATAACGGAAACTACTACACATGTTTTTTTAAATTATTGCAAACATCTGAAGTTTTAGTTCTTTGTTTTTACCCTTTTTTTCCATTGTTTGCCAAAAGACCCATATTTATCCCTTCATTTATTTATTTTCTCATTGACTTATATCACTACACTTAAATGGGTAAATAAAATAATGAGTATTTAAAATAATTTGTTATTGAATTATTCCAGAAATCAGCAGTTTTAGTTGTTTTACCAAAATGTTGATCAAAAAATAAATACATTAAGGGATTCACCAAATTTGTGGACCCTTTTAAAAATAAGCCGAAATGTATAAATGGTATTATACCTACTATGGTAAAAGAAAATAAGAGATTCGTTAAAGGAACTTTTAATTATTAAACTATTCCATAATTTAGCAGTTTTAGTGTTTTTTTAACTCATTTTTCCACATTGTTTGCCAAAATACCCATATATATCCCTCTATTTATTATTTCATACAAATATATCATTACACTTAAATGGGTAAGTAAAATAATGAATAGCATTTAAAATATATGATTATTGAATTATTCCTAAAAGCAGCAGTTTTATTTGTTTTTCGAACATTTTGACCCCAAAATAAATACATTTAGGGATTCACAAACCTTTGGGGACCCTTTTAAAAGTAAGTTGAAATGTATAAAATATCATTATACCTGATATGGTAAACGAAAATAAGAGATATGCTAAAGAATTGTTTACGAAACTATTCCAGAAATTAGCAGTTTTAGTGTTTTTTACTCTTTTTTATATTTTTTTGCCAAAATACCCTTTTCATCCCTTTATGTATTTATTATTTCATAGGAATATATCATTACACTTAAATGGGTAAATAAAATAATGAATAAACATTTAAAATATGCGTTGTGTCCCTGAGCAAGAGACTTTATCTGCATTTGCTTAGTACTGGTTCTACCCAGGAAGACATCGAGAGTGATTCCAATAAGTTCATAGAGCTTTCGTTATAATCGATGTAAAATAAATAATTTTAAACTAAAGTATATTTTTATTGAATTATTCCAGAATTCAGCAGTTTTTGTTATTTTTCCAACATTTTGACCTAAACAAAAACATTTAGAGATTCACTAACCTTTGGGGACCTATTTACAAATATGGAACAATATAAACCACACATTTGAGGAAAGTTTGATGCTTTTCTCCGGCGTGTCTAGATTGGGTCCTAAAATCTGGGTATTGATTGGTCTCTAGCTAAATATACTACTCAAAATTTGCTAAGGATCACTTTTATGATGTCTAAATTTCTTGCTGAAATAAATAGCATTATTTATATTTTACATGAAATTATTTAGGCCAGTGTATGGCCATGTGATCTCATGACTTGATTCATTCAAATTGAGGAATTGTTGAAGTATCAATGAAAATAATACCGTTATTTTGAATTAATATCTAATATAATTGTGTGGAAGAATAAAAGTGATCTTTAGCAATTGTGAGTGGTATATACAGAAAAGCAACGTATATAGTAGCACAGGATCCTTCGCGGTTGTCGGATAGCGCGTTTTGACACGACCGATAATGTAATAAAATATCTATAACGTAACATCAACCGATATTGTAATACAAAACAACTGATAATATAACATCGACAAATACTGTAATAAAATTCACCGATAATGTAATAAAATTCCTGACCGATATTGTAAAAACAAATCATTGATAGTGTAAAAAATAATATCCAACCGATATTGTAAGATATTGTAACACGTTTTCTCCGTTAATGTAATACTGCTTTTTTCGACTGATAAAGTATAACTTTTCGGCTGAATGTAACACCAACATCTCTTGTAATACCAAACAACTGACATTGTAACAATACACCTGCATTGCAGCTATTGTCATCACCTAGTCTGAAAATGGTTGTATAATTTGAACAGTGGATCCTACTGCAAAATATGCCATATTTACTATCCTGAACAGGTATATATCACTTCCAGAACCATCGTAATAATCTGGCTTTCGGCGCGCAGACAACTCACAAAATCATAACTTATTTCCTATTCACATCGACTCTTTTTCAAAGAGATTTTTGCTAAGTAATTTTAGTGCATAAGATGTTCCTATGAGAAATTAGCTAAAATTGCGATAGGTGCAGAATTATTGTGCCTGCAGGTTTCAAGTGACGGCGAGGCATTGTCTCGCGTGGAAGCAAATATTCGAAAGTATGGTTGTAGAATACTAAGTATGTTCATTGCGACTTAAATACTGACACTTACCTTTTTACAGTCGCATGTCGACAAATGTTTGCCGAAATAAATACATACAACGGTTATGGTAATTTATTTATAACACGTTGTTTAAAACAAATATAAACGTCGACATGTACATGTCGACAACTACCTTTGTATATTCTCATGCCGATTTGTTCTATATCGACATGACTAAATATTTCTTTATTACGCCTTACTTATCATTGACAAAGGAGATTGTTTTCATTATCTAAACATTCATAAGACAACATATCGTTATCTTAAGATGTCTTAACACTATATATTACGTTATTACGATATATATATTATAGAAGTATCATATCATCTGGTACAACCTTTAAACAGCCAGTGGCAATAACGGTAGTTGGTTATTATCAACAGTGACCTAAGCATTAGAGATTGGGCATTTACTCACATAATCTCGTTTGACACAAGGTAAGATTGAAAAATTCTCCTTCTTCAATTTCTCTTTTTTGTGTTTAATGTAGAAAGCATAACAGTTCAACTGCACATATGCTATTATTCTCTTTAATTAGGCCCAACAAATACCAAGGATATACTATATTCATACTTTAATTTAATTGTTAGAGTATGTACATGTACATGACCCGTAGAGGGGAAGATAGAACAAAGCGATGTGTTCACCCCACATCATTGCTATAGCATACTCATATGTGAATTAATGCACGACGAGTAGGGGGGATAATAAATATGTCTACTTCTCCCTGGGACATACCAGTCATCTTTTAATTTATAAGTGCATTACCATTAGGGTGAAAGAATGAACTGGCTAAATTATTTATTGACATACCATGGATATAATATAATGCTGTTTTAATTTAGGTGTATATCATCAGTAGGAGGGATTGAAAGGGCCAGTATAATTCGTAACTGTTCCCATGACAATGACGCTGTAAAACATATAAAGGAAACAGCATTTTTCTCCTCCACACACCCTACAAAAAAGGACGAAAACACAAAGTGAACACTTTATACTTAAATGATTACCATGTGGTGAGCTCAGATGTCTGACGAACAACGCTGTTACTTTGAATACATCAATATTATATGAAACAAGTTATGTGGATTTACCGGGAGCAGTTTGCGAGAAACAAAGTTAATATATATAATACTGACTTGGGGTTAGCCGGAGAAATAATTCACCCTCTCAAATGTCTCCTCTCAAAATAACTTACAAATTGAAGTTGGGTAATACATATAACACAAACATAGTTTAAGGGAGATGGTCAGGGTCCGGCCGTTTCCACACTTCTTCTTTACTTTAATAAATAGTGGATGAACAGTCACATGTTAATCCCGTGGGCAGGACGGGAGGGCCCGATTACTCTGACCTGTACACTGGCAAATAATTCCAACATCTTCAAAACTTTATTGACGTCATGACTCTAAATAAGTTACTGAATTATTTTGTCTCTGCCACGTACACATGCATCTTCAACAAGTCTATACATATGAGGTATACAGGGAAAAAAAGATGCCCCGACGGTTCAGATGTAATTTTGATCATGATTTCGCTTGTATATATCTTGGATGGAATTATTACTGCTACCGATCTGGTTGGCGAGGATATTGCGGTCGGCGACGCACAGGAGGATATTAGGATAGACCGCGGGGAAGGCATGTTCAAGAATACTTTGTTTTAATTTGGACTTAAACAAAGCCTATGCCCTACAACTGGTTCATGAAAATATATATATTAATACAAGTGTATAAGGCTCCGCATGAAAACGAGGAATGGCGAGATGTGTTCATACAACGTAGATATAAAAGACGAACAGGAAATGTAGCATTCAAGTACCACAGGCAACCACAAACACGCACAGAAACAAACAATAACACAGTAGATATAAAAATCGAACAGGAAAAGTAGCATTCCACAAACACACACAGAAACAAGAACAACTTTAAAGATGAATGCAATACACAACATAACAAATAACACGGGAACAAATAGTTACATGCAATTGAATTAATCGTGACATATGAAGAAGAAATTCAGTAACTGTCTTGATAAAGCCTCAAATCTAAAATATATGTTTAAGGTGTAAATTGTGGATCGAATACGTATTTACCAAGGAAACTGTAAATCTCCAAGCGGGAGTATCATGGATGATGTAACAACGATTCTTAACTCTGTAAAATGATAGTTTAAATAAAAGTAAATTGCATTTTTATTTATATACCCTTTAACACATAAAACAAAAAACAACATATATATACATATATTCATGGAAGCGATCTCCATCACATGTAACGACATTTTCATATAACACCGTAAACATTTCAAAAGCTTAAACTGTTTTAGTACATTATCAGAAATATATTTTATCAAATATATACAATGCAGAAATATACTTTTATTCAATAAAATAACATTCAATTGTTTAATTTGTATTTATTTTTCAGGACGTCTCAGCCGCATAGAAGGATTTTCACGTTTTCGATTATGACTTAAAACTGTTAGATAATACGAGAATGTTGTAGTAAAACCCGACACTACCGATATATCTGACTTGACCTTAGTTTATTGTTTCTCTTGTACAGTATATAATGGTTAACTATTGGTCAATGAAAATGCACGAAACCAACATGCACCAACAGTTACAAACCTTCTACCGGGAGATGACACACACTAACAGAAGACAGAAGATTGCTTAAACTTATCGAATTAAAAACTGTAGATTTGTACATGCCACTATCGTGGATGGTGCAAACGCTATTACCCTAGTCCGAACGTCTTTTTCGGTTGTATACGATGGTTTTAGTAAGCTTATTGCACCACATACTCGTATCTCCTTATGTGTATGTAATTCTTACAATTCAATTATCGATAGACCGATTCACTTAAAATACAGAGATACATTTATTTGAGTATTATTTCTTATTCCAGACGCATGTTTTTGCTTAAGTTTTGTTGCACTTTTCAGACAAAATTCAACATTAAACTAAATTTATATATCAGTGTAACGGACATATTTAGTTGTAAATATAACTAAATAATTTTCAACATCGATTGAGAAACAAAAGTTTCAAGTACGAAAATTATTTTGATAGGGTATTTTCAATGCAACAATCTGTTGCGTCACAGATGAAAAAAAAAATCAGTAATGTTACCAAAAAAATGGTTTTAATGTGTTGAGCAATGGTAAATGAAGATATCCGGAAGGTTTTATATCCACTAGTGAGGCTGAAAGAACTTATTGAACATTTCTTAAGTGTGTGCTGTCCCAGCCACATGGAGTTACATGGGAAATGTTCCATCGAAAAAGTTTGGCTGTTTAATACTTATTTTGCAACCGATTTTCAAAACTAAGATAAAATTTTTTTTACCACTAAAAATGACAATCCAAATGTTTTTAGAGATTAATACATGGGTGGTGCGTTATTGTCCGTCATATCGTCCCGTGACCAAATATCAGCCCGACTGCTTTAGCCTGAGGGCCGATATTGGTCGAGGGCCGACTTGACGGACAGTAACGCATCAACCATGTTTTAATATTTTACATATATGGGATTTTATCTTTCTTTTTTTTTAAATTAAATATATTGAACTGTTATAGAATTAATTTATAAAATAACAATAACAAAACTACAAAAACGAAAACAACAACCACAGTTTTAACTTTAATTGTATTGTTTGTAATTTATTCTCTCTTTTCTTTCAATTCGTCAATTCCATTCCTATTTATTTATTTCCCGTTTCTAGCTGTTTCAGGGCATTTCTTTTAAACATTCTAGATCTAGCTGGCAGTACGTCCCTTAAATGCTGAAACTCCTTATCTAAAGGAATATGATGCTCATACCTCTTCTCCATTGAGTACTAGCTGATGATGGCCTGGACTGATTTTATCTGTTCTGGCTAGTTTTGTCGTCCAATATACCGACTCCTTGACGCCAATTTCTTCAGTAACCCTGATCTCACCAGTCGAGCGAAACCACTCCGTGAACAATTTAAGGCAATATTTAGTTTTTGCTGTAGATCTAGTTTCATTTTTCGTTTTGTTGACAAACGTTCCTATGTCAGTTTCATTTACTACATGATGCCTTTCCTCAACAATAAGTAAAACAAGCCGTAGGCCACTGGCGCTAACGTCCTTCCGCCGGGTTCCATTTCAACGCTTATTTAAATGACGTCAGTTACGTTAGTTGAAGTCACTTAGGTTATTTCATGTCATTTACGGGTTTAAAGTCAAATGTATGGTCTCAGAAAAAAAAGGTAATACAACAAAGCAATCGCCAATAATCGTAATGGGCAGGTCATTGGCCCGGTCAGGTGACCTGATATGCACTTTCGGCACGGTCAAATGACCTAAATTTGGCAGATCGGAACGCCTTTATGATACGGCTCATTTTAGAGAGCTTATTATAGGGTAATGTTGTGCATATTGCGGCCAAAAATTCATATGTATGTACGTATTGTCAAAATTACTCATGGAAAATGCTGGAAACCCTTTGTATGGAACAAGCGCTCCGAACAACAGGTCACAATGACGGAACATGATTATACTTCATTGATTCTGATTTTCTTTTATTTCTATTTCCGATTAGAAACTTCAAACCTGCTCACACGAATCCAATTTGATCGGGAAAAGTCCGTATTGCTCGTTCACTGTTATAATCTCCAATAATTCCATTAAAATTAATAACGTTTTAAGATGAAATATTCGGATTATCTTCATACACGTATTTTCAACATATTTAATTTATTTAGAAGTATCAAAATAAATTCCGATAAACCATGCATCAACAGTTCGTTGAATACTAATTAAATGATTAACTTTAACGGATACCTGAAGTGCCGAAACTGAAAGTTGTCGTGGAAGCTGTGAATTTTAAGAGCGAACGTATATTTTACACGCAGGAGTCCATAAGGATTCAAGAACGACAGTTTATGTTTTATTCGTTATATATATAATTCTGCTTGTCACATGAGCAGGTTATGCTGCCCAGACTATCTTACGTGCCGATAAATAACAAATAGTATAAAATTGCTGGTGTTTTTGACCATTTTAGGAGTTGCATACCTTGAAGTATGTAATATGTAAATTTAAAAAAATAATCAAATTGTTGCACTTCTTATGCACACACAGGGGTATAAAATATACGAAAATATAGGTGGTGCGTTAGCACTTTGGTACAGTATAGATATATAAACATTGATTTTATCCAGTAATCAATTAGTTGATATTTTAATCACTCTTAGTACATCATTTACTTTACTAGGTCTGTGGAGGCTGCATGTGATTTATAGAGGGAAAATCAAACAAAGGTATGAACAATAAGTATACTAAAATGTTACAAATAACTGGAAAAAATGTTTGGAAAACATGTCACCACACTATACGCTATGGGAATAAATGATATTACACAAACAAACAGCAATATCCCAGAGGGCAAGGAGGAAGGGATACGCATAAATTCGCCTGGGGACTTCTTTGAACATAAGTTGAAAATCCTTCTCCTTTAATCATTTCGGTGGTTGGTGGGGATGGGGGTCTGAGTTCTTGGACTAGATGATGTGTTATGGTTGTAGATGGAGGTCGGATAGGGGGTGTTGGGATTGAGGATGTTTGAGGTGTGATGGTATGGTTGTAGATGGAGGTCGGATAGGGGTGTTGGGGTCGAGGATATATGAGGTGTGATGGTATGGTTTTAGATGGAGGTCGGGTAGGGGTGTTGGGTCGAGGATGTGTGAGGTGTGGTGGTATGGTGGTAGATGGAGGTCTGGTAGGGGTGTTGGGTCGAGGATATGTGAGGTGTGGTGGTATGGCTGTAGATGGTATGAGGTATGATGTAGAGGTTGTAGTCGGGGGACTACAAACGAGGAAGCATTTCGCTAAAATAAATAACATGTGGAGTTAAGCAACCTGCATTTCCAATAACTATTACTAAGGTCGGGAAGTGACTGTTTAGCCGATGCGCGTTGAAGATAAAGTGAACGGAAATTCAGACTTCGTCCCGATTCAGGTAAGAATTTCTTTCTAACATCTTCAATCCTGAACCAATTTCGTTGAAATAAAGTGCACGGAAAGTAGAAAAGTAATACAATTTCTCGGTTACTACAATCATATATTCCTAGTTGTTTTCTTACTTACCTCAAAAATATGTGTAAAAATATTGTGGTAAAAGCCACACCGTAACTCCAATACTTTTACTCACAATTTATGGTGCTTTTCCCATATTGTAGCACCCACGATTACAATGAAACGATGTTCTACCACTGAGAGTAGTTGCTGTACAATTGGAGAAAATTGGAAAGATGACTTCAACAGCACTAAAAACAGTTAAGAAAAGGTATACATCAGTATGGCGTTAGGAACGAACTGATACTCTTATTGTATGGCCAGAAAGCTTGAGAATTTAAAGGCGGATGACTTCGATTTGCGAGAAATAATATTTCTAGTTCTTTTCCAACAAAAGCAAATTCCATATCTATCACTATTCATTTTAACAATACCCCTTCAAGAGTCTCATATATCGAAATGTTAATTTCTCCCCGTCAACACACTAAACATGTATTTCCCTGTACGTATTTTATACCAATAAAAGCGCTCTATATTTTATAAATGTATACAATGTGTGTGATTCTGGATAATTTCAAGGATATAATAGGAATTGTATATATAAAATTATATTATTGAACATAAGTCAAATAGGTAGGTAAGTGTTATACTTCTACACATAGAAATACATTTACAATATGCTTTACTGTTTTTCTTATTTCTTTCCGTTGAACAAACATGTATATATTTATATTAGACGCCATTGTATATCCTCCTGGATGGTGATCAAACTGGAGGTACCGGGGTTCTGAACGAATTGCTATATAAACGTTTTTTGTTTATATACCCGTATGCTATCTAAACGTTTTTGTTTATATACCGTAATATGAGGGTAATGCATTGTCAAAGTTACAGAAGTGTTTATCATCGACAATATACCAGCCTTAACAATGTATACAACATATCCAGCCAAGATATCGACTATAGGTTTTATAGTGTTTTCAAAAAACGTACATTGTATTATTTTATCGGGATTGTATAGGATTTAAGTACTGTGGAACAGGTATTATTCGCGAGGGTTTTGTTTTCGCAAATATTTGCGAATATGCTGTCTCGCGTCTTTTCCTGTTACGCTGCACGGAGCAATATCAGATAGTACGGTGACGTTTGAATATAGGAATATTCCTCGGGTATCCGGTAAATACAAGGAATTCCAAAACAAGGTATAATTGTTTTGATCTGAACTGAGGCTCTGAGGTTGGAATTCCCATTCTAAACCGGATACACATGACTGATTATTTTTCTTTCATTTGTCTTGCATATCATTTACATTCTGCGCATTGACGTCGCCAGTCACTACTAACGTTTACACAATGACGTAATACAACTGTCATTGCCGATAACTGTGAGCGACTTTTATCTTCCCCTACGTGTATGATCAGGCTTTCCACCACGCATTTAAAACGCGTACCCTTATTGGTATGCTATACTATATTTTTTAAAAGTAGCATGCATACTTATATCTAACGGTTTTAACATATCATTGCAATTATCTGGGACAAACACGCAGTTTTTGTTCCCCAACAAATTCATAAGTTGTTCCCCTTGGTGCGCTTTGAACATATCAAACACGTTTAGCATGATGTCTAAGTGATAACCACGCTCGTCTTTAACCCTCTCGATATAAGACAGAATCCCGGTTTTTACAAACCTACAAATCAAAAATACTAAGTCAAGCTTTTTCCTATAACTACTTTAATGTGTCTTATTTAATTTCCCGAGTGAGTAAATATATTAAGCAATAGTAATAATTAAGTACTTAATGTTCAAACATACGCCAGTACATGTACCAATAATCGGTAAATGACCTTATTATCCCTATGATAAACATATACCATGTAATGTGAATATTAGTTAGACATACATATACCATATAATGTGAATATTAGTATTTAAAGTCACACATCAGTTGTTGACTTTATTTTTTAATTAATTTGTCTACCACAGACTTTTTTGGCATAGATACCCCTTGATGAGAGAAGATATGTTTTAACCCAGTGAATAAAAACACTTCACTGATAGTCAAAGTACAAGACACGCAGTCCCAGTAAATAAAAACACTTTACAGACGGTCCGTATTACTAGTGTGCTTGCATTCTTCACCAAAAAACGTTTCTAAGTAAAATGCTCAATACACTTTTAGCATAATATACGTATATAAAATTACAAACTGACATAAATTTACAACCGTGTCATATACATTTATAAACATGACACTTAATACATAACAAATCATAACTAAAATTTTGCAATTCAGTTGCTGACGCTGTCGTTAATTAGTTTGTCTACCACATACTTTAAATCCATAATAAACATAGATACCCGTTGTTGAGTGAAAACAAGTCTCAACCCAGTGAATGAAAACACTTCACTGACAGTTAGACTAAAAGACACGCAGTCGCAGTAAATGAAAACACTTTACTGACGGTCCGTATTAGCACTGTGCTTGCATAGTTCACCAAAAAGCGTTTCTAATAAAAATGTTAATATGCTTTTTACCAACGTGAAAAATAGGTTTACAACCATGACATATACATTTACAAACAAGATATTTAAAACATATAACAAACCGCAACGAACATTAGGGAGGGTTGGGTGGGTATTTTTAAACATACAAAAAACTGTATTTTCGATCAGAAAATGCCAAACAATGATTTCACGCGGGTATAATTTTTCTTTTATACCACAATTTTGGACCAATGAGATACCGATGCGGATTAACCAGTTACAAGGTATACAAAGACAACACAATATAAACATCGTCTTTACATAAGAGTAGAAATGTTCCATTTTATATTTAATCATGTTAATATGTTTATGTAAATAAGCCAATCGCCTTCACTGAATTATATACTAGTAAGATTAATGGAATTAGAATAATTCAAAAAGTCAAGGTTTTTCCTATAAATACTTTAAATAGAGGATCCATCTTAAACGAGTTCCCATTTCATATAAGATTTATGAAACGAGTTATGAATTATTTTAATTTTATCGACCCTTTTGGCGAGTTAAAACTCGTTTCATAAATCTTATATGGAATAGGAACGAGTTTAAGATCCTTTTTATCACATAACATTGCAATCAAATTAGTAAAAATTAATACAGATGGACATAGAACCGCCACGACGTCAGACACACTTTAGCGCCAAAACGTCATAAATTATGTGACGTCGTAACGTCGCGTCTCACACATAACATTGCGTATAAAAGAGTTCGTGTTTTATCTCTTTACAAAATAGCAGTTTACGCCAACTTTGTAACAAACCAACAACAATGTTTTGTATATGGTGCATTATTTTTTATAAGCTGTCACAAATAATAAATGTATAACCCAGGTCTGGGTGAATTTGTAATAAATAAAATAGTTTCAGTTAATAAACTTGAGTAGTGTTACAGGTTTAACTCAACCAATCAAAATCGTTCCATGTTGTATTACACGTGTGTCATACAACAGAATATTAAATGGGTGTTCGACACAGCTAACAAGGGAAGTTATGTGATAATATGTCTTATTTAATTTGCCGAGTGAGTAAATATAATACTAGTAAGTAATAGTAATGATTAAGTAGTTAATGTTCAAAAATACGCAAAAGATAAAGCAAAAAATGAAAAACCTGACGAACAAACAAAACGGTAACTAATAATTACCAACGACATAGACTTGGTATGACAATAAGAGCCATTCCAGAATCCGCCACAACCTTCTAAGCAAGAATCAGATGAAAATAATTCCTCCGGATTTGACCAGTTTTCATACTCTAACAGTAAAACTCCGCAACAAAGAAGTTAAAAATAGATATTCGACAGTAACCTTTTTACTTACAAACTCATATCTTAGATGAGCTTGTGGTATCTCTGTCTTCTTAATAATTCATCTGAAGCTTTCGTTCTAATTCCTGATATTGTAATCAATGTTGTCGAGTCGAATGAATGTGAAGAATCACTAATCGACTCAGAATCTGATTTTTCTATCACTACTACTGTCACTATTCTCACTATCATCAGTTCTGCTATCATTCAAGCTTAGAGCTTTCAATTCCTTTTAAACGGCTTTCTTTATTGACACATGCTTTCTTGAAGTTTTAATGTCAAGTCGTCTTCACATTTGGTGCTGTTAATGACCTAAAGACAGATAAAAATATCGGACAGGGAAAGCAGCATTCAAGGACGTCAGTCAACCACAAAACTCAAAAACAACACGCAAACAGACAAACGAGAAGGCAAAATTAATAAAAAATACAAGCGACATCACAAACACGAAAGAGTTGACAATAGGGCTACCGCCTTGGAACGGTCAGTGGCAACAAACGCCACTGGGGGTTTAAACCGGTTCTAGGGTGCACCAAACCTCACACTTACCCTACTGTCATCCCATTAAAACAGGACTGTGGAAATAAAGAAATCCCCGCCATGATCTAATCTCTAACCAACAAGGCAGCATCAATAGGCAATATAAGTAAAACACAAATATGCTCGTGTAAATATAATACAAAAAACAATAGCCTAGAAAGCCACAATGAAGGTACTCAATGACTTGGCAGAAGCCAGAGCAACAAGAGAATAAACCATTAAAGGCATGACAGGAACGATCATAGACAAACATCAAACGCCACCGTCCCAATGGGCTTTAGGTAGGCGTCATCATAGGGTCCACAGCCTGTCCGGTCATCGTACAATTAAAGAGGAAAGATTAGTGACGTACTGTAAAAGGGTCAACCACCAAGCATGCAGTACGTCGCAAAATGATAGGGTCATAACCTCTTTTGATAAACTTTTTAACTAGTTTAACAAAGAAAGTATAAAAGTGATCATGACCAAGAATCTTACGAAGTTTATACATCACATCACCATAGAAGTCAGGTTGTGATAGTCTTTGTCGCAGAAGAGTCCTTAAATTACTTTTTTATTTGGAAAGAAGATCAGGGTTACGATAATAAAATTTTGCAAAGGTTTTACGAACCCTGATTGAGTAGCTTTTTAGTGATACAAAGATAACGAATATTAAAGCCCTCAACTCGAGTACAAGCTCTTGAAAAACGAATAAGTTGAGACACATATACCCTATAAGAAGTTGCTCGGGGAACATCCCCATCCAAGTGGGGGTAATTAACAATGTCAAAATTAAAATCATCTCTCTTGTCATAGATTTTGCTAATTATTTCACCATTTTCAATCGACAGATCTAAATCAAGAAAAGAAGCGTTATTATCAGATATATTAGCTTTATTAAGCTGAAGTTCTTTAGGATAAATATTATCAACCATAGTTGGAAAGAAAGGGTTGTCAATGTTCAGTATGTAATCCAGATATCAAGAGGTGTCATTTAAAGCTTCAATAACATCTGCCGAGGTATCTGGTGAAAGACTCAACATGAAATCCCTTTCATAGCAAAATAGAAACAAATCTGCGACAAGTAGTGCACAGTTCGTATCCATAGGGATACCAACAATTTGTCTATAAACGGTGGTAACATACCTGACGAAAATATTATCTAATAGGAAGATGAGTGCTTCACAAACTTGATAGCAAGTCCACATAGTATAATTGTCTAAACTGCCGTTAGTAAAAAACGCTTTAATATTATTACATGCCAAAAATGTAGTATTTTCTCTAGCGAATGTTTTTTGAATAAGAGAAATTAGCTTGTCTTTAATAGGATGATTTGGTAAGGTTGTATATAGTGTAGAGAAGTCATAAGTACTAAGTGATGAAACTTGACCTTTATTGAAAATTTTATCAAGAACGTCTCCTGAATTTGTTTAGACCAAAATAAATTAATCCCATAATTCATAAGTTTTATCACAATATAGCGACAGAAATAAATACACGCGATTTACGTTTGATGTTACCATTGCGCCTAAGACCATGAGACCTAGATATACGCTTTCGAATAGAAAATATAGAAAAAATGTCAATATTAGGATCTTTAGAAATATTTCCTTCTTGATAAATATTGTCATTAAAGACGAGTGGATATGGTGTCTGTAAGTTTTTCATCCACTTAAGTTCTGCAATATGTCTAGCTTTTATTTTGAAGCTTTTAGTAGCATCATTATCAAAAAATATGTATTCAACCGGTTGAACAGTTTCGTAATTAAAATTATGACATGACTGACGAAAGTGTTGGTACAAGTAATTTTTTAACTTTTTAGGATTACTTGCATTATATTTGTGTTCACGAAATCGAACCTTTTAGGAACGACCTGTTTGTCCAACATATTGTATACCGCAACGGGGTGCATTTCAAGGCAGAACATAAATGACGTGAGTAATACGTCAATCAACATTTGAAGCTAGACATACATTAAACAATCTACCATTAACAGCGGATTTAATGGTATACTTGCACGATGAATAATTGCAACAACTGCACCTCTTAGCATTGCACTTAAAAATAGAGCGAAACACCCTGCGTCTTGAATGAACTAAATGATTTCTGAAAGGAGAGTTCATATGGTATTTCCTCAAAACAGGTGATCCTAGAGGAGTTACGGAAACGTTTGAGACATTATTAAAAATCCTAGTAATATTATTAGAAGGAACATGAAACGAGGTTGCCGAATGAAGATTTAAAGGTGTAAGGCGTACATATGGTTTAGTTCTAAGAAATGAAGAGTTATTTTGTGGAATTTGTATTGATGACGCAGAGTGTAACCGAAGAAGTGAAAGAATTATTTTTAAAGTTTTAACTAAAAGAATCATAATTGTTTTTTATGGAGAGTAATACCATTCTGTGAAAAGCGAAATAAGGGCCAATAAGTATTTATTAGAGATACGAAATGGAATCGTATCAAAGATCCATAATAAATAATATTAGTAAACTTACGGACTGTCACTTTTAACTGGGGACTTACTTTGGACTTCTTGGTTAATACTACTAGGGTTAATACTGTATACCCTAAAAAACTTCAGCTTAAAACAGCCAATATTTCTGATACTAACAATTTTCTTCTCGATGTACATATCTCCATTGCAAATGGTGAAGTAATTAGCAAAATATATGACAGGAGAGATGATTTTAATTTTGATATTGTTAATTATCGCCGTTTATATTGTTGTAGTGACAATATGCGAAAAAGTCGCTAATAAGGGGTTAGCTGGGACCAGCTAGAAAATGGGCTTATTATATATCAAATGAAAGGTAATTATGTGTACTAAACGATCCCACCAAAATTACTTGCACAAAATGGTACACTTTATTTAAAATGGCGCCTGAACACCACAACCCATAAATAACAAATTTCAGCAAAATATTAGCTACCGACTGAAATTATAAGTTTCAGAGTAATGATAGCTCATTTTTCGTTAACAAATGTATATAAATATCTTCCCACGTACGTAAAATAACTGTGTATGCTATATTTCATGTTTAACTAAACATTATTTATTAAATATAAGGAATAATACTATAGTTAAAAATATCGTTTTTTTTTAAAATAGGACAATTATATTTTGCTTAATACATGTTCACGTGAAATTAATTAATCAATTTATTTTAGTGCAATAAGAAATGTAATCAAATATGTAAGAAAAGATTTATTACAAAAGATATAATATAAAACGCATAAACTTTCTCAAATTATGACGAAACTTTTCCTACTCCGATTTTTATATTTTAATGCTTAAACATGTATGCTACGTATTATATGAACGTCTTTTGTTGTTGTTGTTGCTTTAAAGTTACTGTTATATTATGCAGTATATTGATACTATACATGATTTCAAATATCACACACATATTTTAAAATATGTTTGGTTATCCAAAATTATTTTAAACTGTATACAAACGGAGATAATTAATCAATGGCGTTGTACTAATCTTATTAGTTTGTTAATGAATATATAAATTATTCACCTTTTAATTAGCTTAACTCATTATTCTGTACAATACATAGATGAACCACTCTGATTTTAATTTTGGAAAGATACTTTACTACTACTTTTTTGCTGCGATCAAGACGGTTGTATAATTATATAAGTTTAAGAATGTACTATGCACAGCCGATTACTTGCGATGTTCACAACACGCACCTTTTTGATTTTGTATTGTTCTTGCCTTATACCAGCGTGCAAAATAGTTAAAAAAAAGTATGTCCATTACCAATGGTGGATTCTTCTTCACTAGTGCGAATCCATTTCACTTGCGAAGACAAATATAGTTTTTGGTAGGTTGCTTTTCTTCGACAGGATACAGACTACCACCGAAAATTAGGTATATGACTTTGGCTCAAAGAAGCTAATCAAATTTTCTGAATTAATTCCGTTTCTGTGCCTGTTATAGCAAACAGTAGATGACAAGAATACATTTCACTCGTTATCAAGTGTATGCTTTCAAACAAAAGATGGAGGCGACAGTACCTCTATTATATTTCCAAGAAATAAGGTACAGTCAAGTAAAATTTCGCATGAAAATAAGCTATACATGTATTAATCACTACCATTAACTTTTAAAAGTCTACTACAAAATGATATATAGGGTCCTATAGAAACCACAGCGTCCGAACGCAATGGCATCGTATGTCCGCACTGTACTGCAAACAAGGACTTGAAACTACAATGAAAGAGACAAAAACAACAGAAAGGGTAGTGAAGACAGGGTTACCGACTTGGAACGGTCAGTAGGCAATAAGGCTTACTAAGGCTCGCTTTATTTCTAATTCTAGTGTCGGCACCACAACAAACATCTCCAAACTTTTAACTTCTTGTCTTACTGCCGTTAAAGATCACGTTAAACTATATTGTGATAAAACTTATGAAAACTCTGGGATTAATTTATTTTAGTCTATAAAAAATTCAGGAGACGTTCTTGATAAAATTTTAAATAGAGGTAAAGTTTCATCAATAAGTATTTATGACTTCTCGACACTATATACAACCTTACCACATCATCTTATTAAAGACAAGCTAATTTCTCTTATTCAAAAAACATTCGCTAGAGAAAATACTACATTTTTGGCATGTAATAATATTAAAGCGTTTTTCACTAACGGCAGTTTAGACAATTATACTATGTGGACTTGCTATGAAGTTTGTGAAGCACTCATCTTTCTATTAGATAATATTTTCGTCAGGTATGGTACCACCGTTTATAGACAAATTGTTGGTATCCCTATGGGTACGAACTGTGCACCACTTGTCGCAGATTTGTTTTTATTTTGCTATGAAAGGGATTTCATGTTGAGTCTTTCACCAGATACCCAGGCAGATGTTATTGAAGCTTTTAATGACACCTCTCGGTATCTGGATGACATACTGAACATTGACCACCCTTTCTTTCCAACTATGGTTCATAATAGTTATCCTAAAGAACTTCGCCTTAATAAAGAAAATATATCTGATAATAACACTTCTTTTCTTGATTTAGATCTATCGATTGAAAATGGTAAAATAATTAGCAAAATCTATGACAAGAGAGATGATTTTAATTTTGACATTGTTAATTATCCCTACTTGGATGGGGATGTTCCCCGAGCAACTTCTTATGGGGTTTATCTGTCTCAACTTATTCGTTTTTCTAGAGCTTGTACTCGAGTTGAGGACTTTAATATTCGTAATCTTTGTATAACTAAAACGTTACTCAACCAGGGTTACCGTTACCATAAACTTCGTAAAACCTTTAAAAAAATTGTTATCGTAACCCTGATCTTTTTTCCAAATATAAATGTAATTTAAGGACTCTTCTGCGACAAGGACTATCACAACCTGACTTCTATGGTTATGTGATTTATAAACTTCGTAAGATTCTTGGTCATGATCACTTTCATACTATCTTTGTTAAACTTGTTAAAAATCTGTTTAAACGATCAGTGGCAACAAAGGTCACTGGGGGTTTAAACCGGTTCTAGGGTGCATCAAACCTCAAACTTACCCTACTGTCATCCCATTAAAACAGGACTGTGTAAATAAAGAAATCCCCGCCATGATCTAAACTCTAACCAACAACGCAGCATCAATAGGCAATATAAGTAAAACACAAATATGCTCGTGTAAATATAATACAAAAAAAACAATAGCCTAGAAAGCCACAATGAAGGTACTCAATGACTTGGCAGAAGCCAGAGCAGTAAGAGAATAAACCATTAAGGGCACAACAAGAAAGATTATGGACAAACATCAAACGCCACCGTCCCAATGGGCTTTAGGTAGGCGTCATCATAGGGTCCACAGCCTGTCTCGTCATCGTACAATTAAAGAGGAAAGCATAGTGGCGAACTGTAAAAAGGACCACCACCAAGTTCACAACTCATTTTTTTCTTCAAACAAATACTTTTGCACGGAACTCCTTCCAGACCATTCGAGGTATGAAGCTGAATCATTATTGGAAGCTTGTTGAAGATGAGGTTGTCACTAAAGGTCTGAAATTTGATCTTCATCATCAAGGTCAAGGTCAGAACTTAGTGTTTGCCTGAAAATGGCTTGTGCACAGAAATCCTTCTAGACCGTTTAAGTTAATAAGCTGAAACTGAGTATGAAGCATGTTGAGGATGAGAGGATGTCAAGGCAGTTCTGAAATTTTACCTTCACCATCAAGGTCAAGGTCTGGACTTGAGGTATAATTGAGATATCGAAAATACGGATGTTTTGTGATGACTTTCATCGACTGGCTCTAGTTGAGCGTTGTAAGTGTAAATCAGACGAACACTTTTGTAAAAAAGCCAACCCAAGCCCAGTACAATGATGCTATCGTAGTAGGAAAATATCAAGGAGAACTTAACTATGTCATGCATAGTGAAGTGGATATGTAACTTAAGAACAAAACATAACACTTTAGCAATGCAAAAGATTAAAATCACAATGGGAGATGTAATATGTATTCATGTATACTGTAAAAAGTTGTCATTGGTGGAAACATTATGGACAAAGATATAGGTCACACTTCATAAGTATAAAATTGAACTAAATCTCAAAAGAAGGTATAAAAGTCGAACAGAAAATTCAAAATTTGAAACAAACAACAATTACAAGGATATATAGAAGAAAAGTATTTAACACTATACATATAAAAGGGTTGACACCTTGGTATCGCATTGGAACAGTTTAGGAAATGTGTATTACGCTTACGATGGAATATATTCCTATGGTTCCTTAAACTGCTCGAAAGATAGACTCCGATACAAGGACAGCCTGGTTAACACTCCCGTCCGAGGAACGAGGCTAGAGTCTTGCCTAAGGACACCGAAGTATCGCGTGGCACCAGTGAGTCTCAGACCCGTGATATCCGGGTTTAGAGTTGAACGTGTTTATCAACTTAGTCACCAGATTCGACAATACAGTGTTAAGTAGATGTTAACGAAAGGAATGGATAAGATATGCACAAGCCATGGATATACGTGGAACTTCATTTAACAATAAGACAAATAACAATAGTTGTTTCGTTGGATATAATGAAGATATAGATTACAGATGATATAATAATTAAAAGTGCTTTTTATTTGGAATTAATAGAAGATAAGTGAGTATAAAGCAAATTAAATGTCTCACGTGTTGATATATAAACGGTTTACGCATAAAAAAGAAATTAATACAGAGTGTATCAAATATGGATTATACTATGTGTATGATACACAGATATATTTTAAGTGAAGCCTTAAACATGCTAATACAATCGAATTGTAACTAATACTATATATATATGTCTCGTTTGCTTTAAAATAAAAATGTGTTAATACGTTTGTTTTTTAAAGTGTTTGATTTTTCTTACAATAGGTATTCAAAATCATACATATATTTGTGTTTGAGTTAAGTGTCCGATCTTTTTATATTTCTTTTAAAAAACTAAATAGTTCAATACACTGATATCCATCTTAAAGCTTAATGTAGGCAATTCATAACGCATATAATAAAACATAGTTAAATTTAAACTTGTTAAACGCAAACAACAAATATTAAATTTAGAAAGACAATAAATCTGATTTCCAGGTGTGTTTTGGTTTCACAAGGAACGTTTTCTTTAAATTAATGTATTTTAAAACATATGTTAGATGCAGATTGTAATCAGTAAGGCTTAATACTTCATTTGATATCAGTCCACCAGTGGTTTACGATAAAAGCGAAGCTGCATATGTTTGATCATTTTTTAATTTTATTATCTCCCTTTATGCATCCATTTATCGCGTCTGTTTCCAAAAATAAGTGACATATATGGAATATTTTTTTCTAATGAAAGTAGAACACAAAATACCTAACACATTTTTTTGCAAAAGATTGCTTTAATGGTGTATTCTCTTTTTGCTCTGGCTTCTACCAAGTCATTGAGTACCTTCATTGTGGCTTTCTAGGCTATTGTTTTTTTGTATTATATTTACACGAGCATATTTGTGTTTTACTTATATTGCCTATTGATGCTGCCTTGTTGGTTAGAGTTTAGATCATGGCGGGGATTTCTTTATTTACACTGTCCTGTTTGAATGGGATGACAGTAGGGTAAGTGTGAGGTTTGGTGCACCCTAGAACCGGTTTAAACCCCAAGTGGCCTACTTTGCCACTGACCGTTCCAAGGCGGTAGCCCTATTGTCAACCCTTTTGTGTTTGTGATGTCGTTTGCATTTTTTATTACTTTGGTCTTTTCGTTTGTCTGTTTGCGTGTTTGTTTTTGTGTTTTGTGGTTGACTGTCGTCCTTGAATGCTGCTTTCCCTGTCCGATATTTTTACCCTTTTTTAGAGTTGGTGCATTCATCTCTTTGGTGATTTATATTTAAAACAATATATTTTTTGTTTTGTTTTATGAGGGTCATGTATTTTAACCGTTGACTGCTAAAACATCTTACCACTTTGCGCAAGTAATTTCAACTGTTCCTTGTTGGAGAGGGTTTATACTTTCCAATGATATCATAGTTAACCATTTTCTTGGTGGTCCCAACAATTTTTAAAAAAAAAACGTCAATTGTCACTACAACATATGGGGATGTTCCCCGAGCAACTTTATAGGGGTCTCTGTGTCTCAACTACTTTGCCACTGACCGTTCCGAGGCGGAAGCCCTATTGTCAACCCTTTGGTGTTTGTGATGTCGTTGGCATTTTTTATTACTTTTGCCTTTTCGTTTGTCTGTTTTCGTGTTTGTTTTTGTGTTTTGCGGTTGACTGTCGTCTTTAAATGCTGCTTTTCCTGTCCGATATCTTTATCCTTGTTATTATTTATTCATACTATCTTTGTTAAAAGGTTTGTTGAAAGAGGTTATCACCGTACCATTTTGCAATGCATGCTTGGTGTTGGACCCATTTACAGTTCGCCACTATGCTTTCCTCTTTAATTGTGCGATGACCAGACAGGCTGTGGACACTATGATGACGTCTACCTATATCCCAAAAGGTCCGTGACATTTGATGTTTGTCTACAATCTTGTCTTGTCGTGCCCTCAGTAGTCAGTTCACTTGTTGCTCTGGCTTTGGCCATGTCACTGAGTACCATCTTTGTGGCTATCAAGGCTATTTGTTTGCATTGATATATATCTACGAGCATCTTTGTGTTTTACTTATATAGCCTATTTATGCTGCCTTGTTGGTAAGAGAGTTGGTCATGGCGGCGATGTCTTTATTTACACTGTCCCGTTTTATTGGGATGAAGTAGGGTAAGTGTGACGTTTGGTGCACCATAGAACCTGGTTTAAAGCCCGAGCGGTCTTTTTTGCCACTGACCGTTCCAAGGCGGTAGCCCTATTGTCAACCCTTTTTTGTGTTTGTGATGTCTTAGAGTAGAACACTTCTGTCGCTAAGCAACTGGACTTTTTGCAAAATCATACTCATCTATGTGATCAGCAAGAGACACATTGTGCACTGACCCTTCTAAGGACCCACTTTTGTTTTCAAATGGTTGTATCTTAACAGATATCTGAACCATATATGTTTAATCTACTGCAAGGCATGGTTTTGCCTTTAATTCAAATTATGAAATAATGTCAAATTGTTGGTCAGTTTTGCCTGGTTCAATGTGTACTGATCATGGTTTATTCTCTTGTTGCTCTGGCTTCTGCCAAGTCATTAAGTACCTTCATTGTGGCTTTCTATGCTATTGTTTTTTGTATTATATTTACACGAGCATTTTGTGTTTTACTTATTTTGCCTATTGATGCTGCCTTGTTGGTTAGAGATTAGATCATGGCGGGGATTTCTTTATTTACACAGTCCTGTTTTAATGGGATGACAGTAGGGTAAGTGTGATGTTTCGTGTACCCTAGAACCGGTTTAAACCCCCAGTGGCCTTTGTTGCCACTGACCGTTTCAAGGCGGTAGCCCTATTGTCAACCCTTTTGTGTTTGTGATGTCGTTTGCATTTTTTATTACTTTTGCCTTCTCGTTTGTCTGTTTGCGTGTTTGTTTTTGTGTTTTGTGGTTGACTGTCGTCCTTGAATGCTGCTTTCTCTGTCCGATATTTTTGTCTTTCTTGCTCTGAATGAAAGTAAAAAGTCTTGTAATATGTCACTAAATTACACAGCAGTAGCACTTGTGAGTCAAGCTCCTGAAACTAAAGTGAAATCAACATTTGATCAGGTGTTAGTATACAACTGAATACATCTGTCTTAGAAGATATTCAACCCATCATTTCCTTTTGAGTTTTGATAGCAGACATGTTTGCTTGCATGTCAAAGTAAGTTTCCCAGAATTCTCACGAGGTTTGAATATTAAACAGGTTGTCACCATTCTCACTTTACTATGGAAGTGGCATGAAGAACCATTTATGCTAGAATAAACTCTAGCTCCAGGGTGAGCAGAACTCAATACATAAAATGTCAATAGTACAAACATATTAGCCATTAAAAAGATGGTACGCATATGGAGGTGAACATGGCACCTTCAAATTGGTATTATCATACCATTCCATGGCCAGCGGCGTACGGTCCCAGTTTCAACACAATACTTTGCACTAAATGAGAAAACAGTGGGCGAAATAAACAAAATGGAGTTTTGTTGGGAGCAGAAGTTATGAAGCTTGCATATCACAGGTATCCGTAAAAAAACTAAATTTAAAAGCAGACAAAATAAAAGTTAATGTTTTAATTTGTTGGTCAGATTCTGTATAATATAACAAATAATGTAGGGTGCTTCGATCCATAATTATGCAGTTTATGTACTGGGCAGTCAGACCTAGAATGTTATATGGACCTTAGCTTCGCTTTGGTTCATATAACATTCTAGGTCTGACTGCCCAGTCCATATACTTGCATATGGACCTCAGCACCATATATTATTTGTTAATTAAACTCCCAGTGAACATTTGGTAATAACCGTTCCAAAGCGATACCCCTATTGGCAATCAGTTTATGTTTGTGGTGTCGCTTTCTTTGCTTGTATTTTTCCTTGTAAATATTGTTTATTTTGTATGCGTGTTTTTGATCGGCTGTGTTCGGTGAATGATTCATTTCATGTTCGACTACTTTTAGCCTTATTGTTTGATCTGTGCACGGTGTTATGTGTACTGGGTTTGGCACTTGAGTACATTGCCTTGCTTTTGTGTTTCTTTTGTTAATGTGTGCAGTATAGTCGAATGATACTGTTTTGCTATATTCAACCTCAGCAGCATATCTTTACTTAGCGTTGTTTCATTCGATGTCGCATACAAATGACGTTCTTTTCATACGTAAACTCTTCGTTTACCCAGTAATCATGCAACTGATTATCGTATATTAACGGTTTCTCATTTTCTGTTTCTGGATTAACAGGTTGAACATTATACGGATTCAATTTGCTGGTAAGAAGTTTTTGCCTACTATAAAGTGGTGCCTATTAAATTCCCCTCCATGGTGACTTTATAGAATATAATTCCTTCACTAATCAAAACAAGTCATACTTTAGCATCTGATGTAATTTTGCGCCTGGAAACGTGTACGGATTGTGAAAGTCGTCACAAAGGTCAAACATGAAATGTAGCGTTCACAGAACGCAGAACCATAGCACGTGAAGCACGTGAAGTTGTTTTTAAAATGTTTATACATTCATGAACTATTATCTGCACACAGTGAGATTTGAACGGTACAGACGCAGTCAATCAGATTTAATTCCGGAACCGGTATTACACATGTATTATGTAATAGGCAAAACTATGAAAATGCCGGGACTGTCTGGAAACTAAATAGATGTCAATTATTTTACTCATAAATTTGGCATTATTCAGTGAATCGTAGCGTTCAACGTTTCTAACATTTTCAAAACTTCGTATAAGCAAATTAATTGCATACGTTTATACATTGTAGCTTTTGTTGAAATTCAATTTTCGTTTGAAAAACATTAAAACATTTATATTTCAATTTGGTTTCAATTTTGTCAGTCTTACTATTATGCTTTATTATGCAAATTGTCTGTTCCAAAATCGTCTCAAGTATCCAGATCTCCATGAGACACACTTAAAGCTACAGACCATGCAGATAAATCGCTTTCTTCTTTGTAGGCGTGTCTTTAATTTCACCAGCTCATGGCGAAATCGGGTAATTAAGCGAATAAATTGAACGCAAGACATCATTTACTTTATAGCCATCGATCAGTGCACATCGTATACATGTACACATGTAGCATTATGATTTACAAGAAAAAACAAATGTTTGCCTCCTTCTTGACACAACAACAGACGACATTTTCATTTACAGTCCAACGTGCTAACCACTGAGCTATGACGACTTCTTTAGAATACTATATATTTAAAAACATGTATTATGATGCAAAATAAAAAAATATTTGAACGATCTTCAAAATGTATCAGTATATACTCCATCACCTTGCACATGTTAATAACCATGGCTGGTGTAATATAATTTATTATCAATTAAACTATGATTCCGTCTCAAAATGTTAATCTCGGTCTTTTAGTTTAGTGTATGATATGTTTGTGCACGTGTGTGTTTCGCTCTTCGGGGCATTTAATATTTTATTAGATACTGGGACCATACGCCGTACGAAATGGGGAAGAAATATACTCCAAGACCACCGCCATATGCATGCCATCTTCTGGATGGTTAACATTTTGTACTATTGATTTGATGAATATTGAGTTCTGCTCAACCCGGGGCTAGAGGGCGTTAGCGGTAGCTAGCATATTTCACTACCGTTCATGAACAGTCTCAATCAAACCGAGACTGCAATATTTCGTATATGTCGTGTTCGACCGTTTCTCTCATACTCTGTTGCTGTAGTTATTATGTAGTGACTATTTAGTGTTAGAAATGATACTAACCTACCAACAAGATGCCGTGGTGTTGTGGTAAAATCATCATGTAACACATTAAACTGCAAGGTCTCTGGTTCAAATACCGTTACGGGAAAACTTTCTTTTTGAAAAATGTTCGAAAGCCGTATATTATCGATGTTACCTGTACGGAGGCTAGATACAATGTGATTTCTGGCTTATATACTGACATTTTGGCCGTTCGTCGAATTAAAACTACTTCACCCGTGGCGTATCAGTACCAGTTTAAGTATATCGTCTGTAGCTGTAAGTCTTGCATGCACAGATATGCAGGCTCCTATTTAGCATCCAATTATTTCCCCAGAGATATCAAGGAAATCTAATATGTAAGACTTTAGTACCTTGAACTTATAACAATAGCATCTGTTTGTCACATACGTTTGCCCTAACATCATCGGGTTTTAAGCCCCAAAACCAAGTTTTGATCTCGCACAATAGAAACGAGCTAAACATATTTTAATTCTTATCCATCATGCATTTGATGTATATAATATTACGTGGTCACTTTTGAAAACATTTGTTTTAATGAAAAAATGCGATAACCTGTTTAAAATTACCTATTAAATGTTTTAATTTTACAATATGCATGACTTTTTAAGCCGAATTTAAGGTTTTATTTCAAACCCCAGCCAACCCCGTTTTCGCTTCTTGGAGAAGGGATTGGAAGGGGTATAAAAGTTAATACTCATACCAAATACGATACACACATTTGTATTGAACGTTATACAAACAATTTCCAACCCCTTGTATATCCATGTCCATCTCGCACCATCTCGCAAACAACGGCAAACTTACACTACTTAACCGTTTATCAAAACTCTATTCAGATGCTCAAGTCAAATACAAATGGATATGTGCAGATTAAAAAGTTAGGTTAATTAACGGGTTCTTAAAATATGCGTAAAATGAATTATGATATGGTAGCTCTTAATTTGACGCTGCAGTTACGGAGTTTGGCCTGGCTGGTTAAACCGTTTGTATTGTTTATATAGAGTTTGGATTCTCAAAATATATCAGTTATATAAATATATATACTTAGTGGTCAGTAGATTTAGAATCAGTGTAATATTTGACAGTTGATGGCGGGATAGGGACTTAAACAATATAAGTGTGGTAACTCCTCGATAGCAAATTGGCACACTATTTGAACGGTGCGAGCATTCCACTGAACGTTCCAACGCAGTAGCCCTGTGTCAAGCCGTTTGTGTTTGTGATGTCACGTGCCTTACTTATTCACATCGTAATTTGTGTTTGTTTTAGTACGTGTTTTTGGTTGACTGTGTTCTGTGAAAACTACATTTCCTGTGTTTTTGGTTGATAGTATGAACACATATGTTAACCAATAAAAGCAGAAAAATTAATTAAATAATAACATTATAATTAAATAAAATAACACGTCGTCATCACAGACATCTGCGGCACAGACAATTCGTATAATATATTACGATTGAAAATCATTTAAAAGTAGTTGGGACATTTTAAATAAAGAATTGAATATAATTGGATTTTATAGTCGCACCAACAGCTAAGGTCATATGGCGACTTTCCAGAGTCTACAGTCGAAGGAAGAAACCCAAGGGCTCCTCTGGGCAATTTTCGTACACGGGTGGGCACCTGAGTAGAACCACCGACGTTCCGCAAGTCAGCTGGATAGCTTCCTCACATAAATATTCCTAGGTCCATGATGGATCAAACCTACAGCGGTGAGGGGCTAGTGAAACAGAAAAGAAATCTCATTCGGATAATTTATTAACAATTACAAACATTTTAAACACCAAAGTAAAGTGCTATCCTCACACCCCTATGATCATCTCCAAAGGCCTCATCAGGTGCCCGGATCTCTCCGGAGTACTTGAAGACGAAATTATTCACGAGCTTGCGCCACAGTTGGTAACTGCAGCTCGCCGAATAACCATAAAGAGGAATGATAACATAATTAATACAAATACTATCATACACACATTTGCAACACCCGTCTTACCAAAAACAATAAAGGTGGCATATCTGCAATTGCATGTTGACGCCTACATCCCAAACCCGTTACGTTGCTACAACTGCCAAGCATTTGGGCACCACAACTCCAGGTGTACTAAAGAGTCTCCTAAGACCTCTCCTAAATCTAAGGCCAAAAATAAAAATAAAATTAAAAATTGCCTTAGCGCTAAATAATGGGTAAAACTAATAAGATCATTCAATGGAATTTTCGAGGTTTGAAACCAAATTATGATGAAATCAGCTTAATTTTAAATGAACACAATCCTATTGCCTTTTGTCTTCAAAAAACATTCTTGAAGACAAGTGATAAGGTATCTTTTAAACAATACTCACTATACAATCATATTTGTGATACTGGGGACAAGGAGACTGGGGAGTTTCGATAATCGTTAATCGAAACATTCCTCACAGACCTGTTGCGTTGAAAACAAATTTGCAAGCTATTGCGGTCAGTGTTACTATGCACAGAGTCATAACAATATGTTCCTTATATTTACCACCTAGTTCTTCACTAGACCCTAAAGATCTAAATCACCTAGTTGTACAATTGCCATCACCTTTTATACTCTTGGGCGATTTTAATGCACACAACTACATCTGGGGTTGTAAAGATATAAACGATAAAGGCAAGAAAATTGAGGATTTCTTAGCCAAAAACAATTTGTGTCTTTTTAATAATAAATCACATACTTACTGACATCCTGCTACAGGCTCTCATTCTTCCACTGATTTAACAATATGCGATCCAACGCTTTTGATGGATTTTTCGTGGAGTGTTGGAGACGACCTCTGTGGAAGTGACCACTTCCCCATATTTCTTGAAAATATCGGCCCTCCTCTTCTCGAAAAAACGCAACGATGGAAACTTCGCAAGGCTGATTGGACTACGTTTCAATCTCTTTGCGAGGAACAATTTAAGCCTTCCGTTTTCGAGGATGTCGAAGACGCAACTGCTCTTTTTATCAAAACTCTTCACGATATAGCTGATCAAACTATTCCAAAAACCTCGGCAAATCCTAAACGCCCACATAAACCATGGTACGACGATGACTGCAAAAAAGCAGTCAGCGATCGTAAAGCTGCATAAATAATTTTAACTTGCGGCCAACTCAAACACATTTAGATAACTTTAGAGTTTTTCGTGCGAAAGCCCGTCGTACTGTTAAGGATAGCAAGAGGAAATCCTGGAGATCTTACGTCTCTAGGCTGAATTCTCGCTCATCTCTTAGGAAGACATGGGACATGGTCCAGAAAATAAGTGGTAAAGGTAATTCTAGTTCTGTAAATCATCTTAAAACAAATAATGGAGATATAACATCTGTCAAAGATATTACAAACACTTTGGCAGAAACTTTTTCAAAAAATTCCTCTTCTGAAAATTGTCAACCAAATTTTCTGAAAAATTAGGAACTAAAAGAACAGAAGAAGCTGAACTTCAAGTCAAAAAGCATGGAGAAATAAAATAAACTATTCACTCTCAAAGAACTTCGAGAGTCCCTTAAAAAGGCTCATGATACATCAGCTGGTCCTCATGATATCCATCATCAATTACTAAAACATTTACCTGAATCCTGTCTCTTTACCCTTCTTGATATATTTATTAAGGTTTGGGTGACGGGAAACTTCCCCGATTCTTGGCGGGAAGCAATCGTTATTCCAGTCCCCAAACCTGGAAAGGATCATACGGACCCAATAGATTATCGCCATATTGCTTTAACGAGTTGTATATGTAAAACCATGGAACGAATGATTAATGAGAGACTCGTTTGGTACCTGGAATCCAACAAGCTGATAACAAAGTATCAAAGTGGATTCCGGCGCCAACGAGGCACAACAGACAATCTCATTCGATTTGAATCATTTATTAGGGAAGCTTTCATAAAAAAAAAGAACATCTAGTCGCTGTATTTTTTGACTTGGAGAAAGCTTATGATACTGCATGGAAGTACGGTATTATGAATGATCTTCATGACCTTGGTCTTAGAGGCCGATTACCCGTTTTTATAGAGAAATTCTTAGATGATAGACAATTTCGTGTCCGAATGGGTTCATCACTCTCTGATATTCATAAACAGGAGATGGGTGTTCCATAGGGCAGCATACTCTCTGTCACACTTTTTAATATAAAGATTAACAGTATAGTAAAATGCATCAATACAGGTGTGGATTGTTCGCTATATGTTGACGACTTTGTTATATGTTATCGTGCAAAAAAAACATGAATACTATCGAGAGACAATTACAACAATGTCTAAATAAACTTCAGACCTGGTCTGATGAAAATGGTTTTAACTAATTGTATGCACTTTTGTCAACTTCGTAAACATCATGAAGACCCTCATCTAACACTGGATGGGTCACCAATACCAGTAGTGGATGAGATAAAATTCCTTGGTCTTATTTTCGACCGTAAATTAACGTTTATAACACACCTTAAATACTTGAAGGCCAAATGCCTTAAAGCTCTTAACTTACTTAAAGTTGTTGCAAACACTAATTGGTGAGCAGATCGAAAAGTCCTCTTGCGACTTTACAGATCTCTTATCAGATCCAAGCTGGACTACGGCTCGATAGTATATGGATCGACTCGCAAGTCGTACTTGCAGATGATCGACCCTATACATAATCAAGGAAGTCTAACCCTTCAAACCCAACTTTCGATAATGTTTTTAATCCTAGTTGTGAACCACTTTTTGATCGAAAACCGAAGGCCTCTCGACCATTTGGTCTTCGTATTAAACCAAAATTAAGAGACACTGAAATCGACCTAAATTTGATTGCCAAGTACAAAGTACCACAAATTCCACCGTGGACTTTGGAAACACCAACACTTATTTTTTAGTTTATATTACACCTTATCATCCCTTATTTTTTAATAGTTTTATCTTTATATATTTATATTAATTTTTAATTAATACTTCATTTTTCATAAGTTTTTGCGCACAATATGACCTATCTATGTGTCGACGTGCCGTAAAACACCATTCATTCATTCATTCTGATTCAATGATTATGTAAAAATACACTGACATTTTAAAAGATATAATATATTGGAATAACAGAAAATAAAATAAGAGAAATATATCATAAAAATACTAGTTCTGTATACACCTTTATTGTATGCGTAATGGTGTTGTGGTGTGTACAAGTTATTGCAAAGGTTGAAACGGAATATCTGGTCAAACTAAATGCATGCATACACCGACTACTGTGGCTGTATGTGTGTAGTATCGTATTCGACAGAAGTGTATAGTTTCGTAAAATCCGACAGTTGGGGTGATCACGTAAAATTAAAATCTTCCGGATAAAGTAAGTTGGTTTTAGAGAAATAGATCAATGCTACGAAGGTAATTAAGCAATGCGAACGATGAATAAAGCATCGTTTTCAATAGGAATTCAGGAATTCTTATTCAATCATTCATCATAAGTAATTGTTTCAGATGGCTTGTCTGTTACATGCAAGTTATTTTAAATGGATTTAATGAACAGTCTGAGACATGGAGCCTTGACGTCTTGACGTCTTGGTGTTAAAATATACAGCATATTTAAGTGATTGTATTTTGTAGAGGAGATGTAATTACTGATTTTAATCTGTTCCAATGACAGAAAAGTTGCCGATGAGTATAACTATATGTTATGCTGTTTTTACAATTATATGCAATATATTTTAAATTCACAGTCGCTCGCGTCTTAAAGGGGGTACACCAGGATTTTTCTAGAAATATCTTAAATTATAAAAATGTTCAAATTCATGATAAAACACTTATATCCATCAAAATATGATGTTCGAACCATATTGCTAAGGTTTACTCTTTGAATACACCATACTGCTAGAACGGATCGGGCATAAAATGCTGAAATTAACCCTGGTGCGTCACCTAGGATAGCACGTATTACTGTACAGAATTAATTTCCTTGTAACTAAGGGGTCATTTTTAGCATCATCCTTTATGTTTAGGCGCTTTAAAAATAGAAAATATCATTATTTGTCAATTTTAAGTCGGACCCCTAGACCCCTTTGAAAAGCCTGATGTACACCCTTTAACGCAGTCATGTCTGTTTGCATCCAACGAAGATTGCATTCAACATCTCATCTCTCTCTGAGGTTGATGTCCCATTATAAAAAAAAACGATATGTTAACCGTATGTTCAACGGTAAGCCCCCTATGCATTTCATTAGTCAATGTGTAGGCAAACACTGTTTGGAAAGTCTCTAACAGTAATGATATATCTTCACTGTGGTATGGTGTTTGTTTACAGAAAGTCATGCAACATAAGAGTTGTAAATAAAATATTTTCCCCTCGAGACCTTCATTTGAACAAACTCTAGGCCTAAACGGACACTTTTGGAAAACATTACTATATCCAATGATTTTTCCGAATAACCTTTGTGTAGCCCTGATGTCAAGGCGTTTGAGTGTGTGATGTCATAGGTCTTGCTTCTTGTTAAGGTTGTAATTGTTGTTGGTCTTAATGCGTGTTTTTGGTTGATTGTGTCAGGTGAAAGCCAAAGTTTCTGTTCGACCTATATACTAACATTTTATTTTATTGTTTAACCACAGAAGCAGGAAATTATTTGAACTTGATCATGACAATGAGAGGCGTGATTTAAATGAGAAAAGCATTTAAACACCTATCTACCCCACTGTGTACCTCCGAGCCTTCATTTGCACAGAATTACACAAACTTGATAAAGTCTATAAATATTTAATAGTTAGGTAAAATAACTCAAAATATGTTTTGGGAATAATGTAAATTGCGTTTGACCTATATCTATCTCTCTATATTCAAACATGAGACAGCATGAAATGGTCATTTTGTAGCTGGAATAAAATATACACTCCGTCACTTGTATTATACTTATACTAATTTTAAAGTATCTAAAGGCAATCTGGCTATATTTAGATAGAATATTCAGTTTATCAAAATAAGTTATGTCATTTGGCAAAGCACTGCATATTTAGTGATTGACCCATTTAAAGTTCACCACTATGGTTTCCCTTTTGAAAGTGTGATAACTGGACCCAGCGTGGATTGTATGATGATGTCTACCTAACACCCAGAAAGGATAGTTACATGTTATGTTTTCCTTCAATCGTGCCCTTATGCTTTAATCTCCGATGGCTCTGGGCTTCTTCCAAGTCATTGGTATTTGCATTGTGGCTTTATTCTTTCTAGGCTGTCTAGGCTTCTGATTTTTTATATTACTATATTTAAGATCATCTCTGTTATTGTTAATTATCCCCATTTAGATGGGGATGTTCCCCGAGCAATTTTCATATGGGGTCTTTGTGTCTCAACTTATTCGTTTTTCTAGAGCTTGTACTCGAGTTGAGGACTTTATAATCTTTGTATCACTAAAACACTACTCCATCAGGGCTACCGTTACCATAAACTTCGTAAAACCTCTGCAAACTTTTATTAGCGTAACCCTGATCTTCTTTCCAAATACAAAAGTAATTTAAGAACTCTTCTGTGACAAGGACTATCACAACTTGACTACTATGGTGACCTGATTTACAAACTTCTGCCGAGTACCTTTATTGTGGTTTTCTACGCTTTTTTTGTATTTATATATAAACGGGTATCTATGTGTTTTACTTATATTGCCTTTTACCGCTGCCTTGTTGGTTAAAGAATATTTCATGGCGGGGATTTCTTTATTTACACTGTCCCGTTTTATTGGGATGATAGTAGGTTAAGTGTGAGGTTTGGTGCACCATAGAACCTGGTTTAAACCCCCAGAGGCCATTTTTACTACTGACCGTTCCAAAGCGGTAGCCCTATTGTCAACTCCTTTTGTGTTTGTGATGTCTTATTTTGCCTTTTATTCATTTTTATATTATAGTTGTTCTTTGTTTCTCTGTGTGTGTGTGGTTGACTGTCGTCCTCGAATGCAACTCGTCCTGTTCGATTTTTATATCTATATTTGTGTTATACTTATATTGCGTGCATGTATTAATGCTGCAGAATATATGAGAGGATAAAAAGAAATATAAAAAGATCGGACAGGGAAAGTAGCATTCGAGGAGGACAGTCAACCACAAAACACAGAAACAAACATGCAAACAGACAAACAAGAAGGCAAAAGCAATAATAAATGCAAACGACATCACAAACACAAAAAGGTTGACAATAGGGCTACCTCCTTGGAACGGTCAGTGGCAAAGTAGCCCGGCGTGGATTTATTCATTTACACTGTTAATTTATTGGGATGATCTAGGGTAACGATGAGATATAGAGCACCCTAGAACCTGATTTAAACTTCCTGATTTGCCACTGATATTTCCAATGCGTAACTATTATTGTCAAGTAGTGTATGCTTGTGGTGTCGCTACCTTGGCTACTAATTTTCCCTTTATTTTATTTTATAATTGACTGGGTTCTGTGAATTCTACATTTCCTGTTCGATATGTATACATACTTTTGATATATAAATTCAGAGAAAATTTCCATTAAAAAGGTTGATACATGTATCTCAGGTTTACATATAACTGTATAGTAACTGTCCTGCATTGTGATCTGGGAAGTACTGGTTGCAGCATATTAGGAGAGGACATTCTCAATACAACGGTTGATATCTCAGGTTTACATATAACTGTATTGAATAATATCAACATGTTGATCATGTGAATGAACTGGTGGAATCATATAAGGAGATAATATTGACATTGCAACCTTTTTTTCTCTGGTAATGGTATATATAATATGTACTACCCGCAGGCATTCATTACGATATATAGTATGGAAGGATAGTTTTAAACTATATAGTAAAGGGAAGGCCCGAATGAATATACACACTCGCTTTTCCGGATTGTTTGGAGTACGATTGTTCCATTCCGTGCCTACATTTGTCTCAGCGGTTGGGTCAGATACATATTATTATTCGTTTCTGAAACATTGACTTACCTAAATATGTGCTACCGACTAAGAAATTATTCTTCAAATAAGGACATTCCCGGATTTAATGGACGTTTACACAGAAATTGCCGGATGTTTACTATGCGGTCGCACGACAATGACGGGGTTCAAAGACCTGTATTGCTTACTGCTTCCTGATTGGCCAATATTATAAACTATATGTATATAAATAGACTGAAGATATAACTCTGTAGCTGTCACGTGATCTATAAGTAAATGGTCAATCACCTCTATTGCATTTCCCATAGGCCTCCATTATAGCCATTTGGCCTATTGCTATATCCGAACGGATGATAAAACCTAACTTTTCGTAAATAACTATCTTAGAGACACTCAAAAATTACCAGAAAGCTTTCTTCCTCTGATATTTCACTGAAGGTGTGCACCCCCAGAATGAACAGTAAAGAAATTAAAAAAAATCCATACTCTCAGTACATTTGTATCCATAAAAATGCAAATTTCAGTAAAAATATCCTAAATCAATGAAAATATAATATTTCGATGTTTTATGGGGATTTATATTGATTTGGGTAATTAAATCAATTCAGAATCTAACTCACAATCTCACTATATGCCCGAATAGACCCTATACCTTTTTCAACCAATCAGCTCAATTATATCTATACTGAACCAAACAGCTAACGCTTCAGTAGACAATAGCTTTAATATATGAACTTATTATATGCCGACTGGTACCGTTGGAGACGTTCCGCAAGCCAGCTGGATAGCTCCCTCACATAAAGATTCCTAGGCCCCTGAGGGATCGAACCTACAGCGGTGAGGGGCAGGTGATTTGAAGTCAGAGAGGTTAACCACTCGGCCTGAGATATTAAAGGTATTGTCTACTGGTGCGTTAGGTGTTTGGTTCAGTATATTTATAAACATGCCGTGACGTCGGCTTTTATCATTGGAAATACATTGATTCCAAGATGATGCGATTGGGAGGGTAACATTTAAAAAAAATGATGCCCTCCATAATATCACGCCAGCGTTTGTCATTACAACAGCGTACGACAGCGCGGAATGTTAACCAGCGGTATATGGGAATTTAACATGGGGGATTGACATGAGATATAATAAAAGAAAATACTAA
>JAWPHD010018830.1:0-38209 GCA_037043455.1 Cyrtodaria siliqua
GTTTAACCTCGCTTTTGTCACTCTTTCTGTCATATCACGACGGTTTCTGTTCGTATCAGTAATCTCATTGTTTTACTGTATTACGCTGCCACACTGGAATACTTCGTCGTAGACATATGACAAGATACCCCACCCAGTCACGCTATACTGACACCGAGCCTACAATCCCTAGCACTACACTTTATTATGCTGAGCGTCAAGCGAGGAAAGTTGGCTACTAATAGCATGGTTATGAAGTATTTAATGTGACCAAGACGGGGATCGAACCCAAGATCTTCCGTGTTCGAGGCAGAAGCTCAACAATACGGCGGTATAAACGGGAAAGGGAGTAGAGGAGGTTATTCTGGTATTTTTGTTTAATTGTTATTAAGTCGAAAAAGTACACAGCTTCTTATACAAAACAATTCATTATTATTTAAATAATTATTAGAACCTACAGGGTAAACTCAATTCAATTCAGTTCTATTCAATGTGTTTATTCCAAGATGTACATATGTAAACAGCAATGGATATAAAGAAATACATCATATTCAACAATCTTTGTGGCGAGTAAGCGACAGAAAAGATAAATAGAGATAATTCATGAGAGTCTGAACTGCGTGATGTTGGCTCAAAATACGACACACGACATACGACATTCATTTTTGCGGCGGGGAGCAAACACCCCGCTGCAATGTTAACATAATGGTTTATTTGATGTTACCTCAGATCGAAGGTTGAAACAACATGATTATTGTTTTATTATGTATAATTGTATATAGCAACGGCTTTTGCGGAAGGGTTTTAGTGATTCACGATGGCAGTGAATTATTATTAATGAAAAGATGACATGAAGAAACATGTTTAGACACACACCACTGGCTTGTTATTTTGTTGGAATATAGCATATACAGAAATCTTGTTATCGTTATATAAGATCGGATTCGATCAAACTTTTCATAGAAATTCAATGAAGAGTTCAGGAGAACGTCTTGACGTCAATGACGTTTTGTTCAATGATTGCATTTTTTATGCTGTTTTACTATAAAATCAATCAGTGTCCTTGTCTCAGTCAACGCTGACAGATTTCATATCGTGACGTCATCCAAAATGGTCACCTTTCAAGAAATCGTGTAATCGCTATTTCTCCTTCATTTATGATCGGTTTTTGATACAACTTTACAAGGTTGAAGTCATTAAAATCTAGTTGTGCAAGAATGACTAATTTTGTCGTGTCGTCATCAAAGATGGTCGCCGGTGACGTCATAATGGGAATCTTGTTTTGGCTAAATCATCTTTATTTATGACCGAGTTTGAACCAAACTTTTACAGATTGTCGAGTTCAGGGTCGAGTTGTGCAAAATATTATTTTTAAACATTTTCAGTAAAATTACATAAGAGAGGGTAATTTTTTAAAGTGATTATTTTTTATCTGCAGTATACTTTGATTTTTTGGTGGGAAAGTAGATCATGAGATTACGTCAGAAATTGTGCAGACGACAGCTGTTTAATTTGTAATCAAACAAAAACTCTCGTATCTCCATTTTTGTTTATATTGTCATGTTGACATTTCTGCAAGAGTATCTGTCAAAATATCAGGTTATTGTATGCAAATGGGGGCACGCATTCTTATTTCCGCCGTTTATTCGAATTCAGGTTGTGTACGAAAAGTGGTTGTATCGGGATATATTATCTAAATTTGAGCACCGTTATATAGTGCCTATATTTGAGCACCGTTATATAGTGCCTATATTTGAGCAGCGTTATGTTGTGCCTATAAAGTTGAAGAACAACCCTCAGATTAGTTTAATCTTGGATTTATCATACGTTATTTTGACATTATGATTCATAGATCTTTTGTGAATAGACGTCAACAATAATATACTATTTCAGTGTGTTTTCTACTCTTTTTTTTACTATTAACAAGTAGGCAAACAATGTTACCTTGTCCGTTCATGGTGTACATGTTCCCACGTTTCATGTTTGTGGGTGTCGTGTTGGTGGCAAGGTTTGGTATTGTAAGATCGTGATATTATCAATCATGTATTAACTACACGCTCAGGATCGTATAATGCCTGTACGGATATTGATTCCTTGTTCTTTACCTTAATAAAATGCAAGTTTATGAGGTGAGAGGTATTAATGCTGTTCCTTATTAGTACGTTGTTATATCGGTCTGTGCTTTATGGTAAATAAATTACATGCACCGAGTAAAGTTACATGAAAGAAGACGGTCGATGACAATAAATAAACAACTTTATCACATACTTTCCTATAAATACGTCGTTTTTGAATATACGATACGAGATAGACCTAGCTAGTCATACCCATCAGGATTTCGTTGCTGGGCAATAAAGCCGGGCAATAAAGCCATGAAATAAAGGGTTAAAAATGTTCATATCAATTTGGAATTCCCGAGTCTATTTATAACTATATGATATTCGGATAACGACGGAGAAACGAACCGTATCACGGAAATAACCGAATGTTCTTTATGATTTTTTCAGCGGAGTGATACGGAACTTACCGATTAGTTACGATTGTATACGATGTGTCACTCGTATCGTTTGTCGTCTGTTTGTCATCCTGTTTTCGCGCCAGATTATTGGAGATACATCTACATGTGTAGGTTTGCTACCATCTTTGACCATAACTCTACGGAAATGACTTGACTAGTAATGCAAAGAAGATGAAATAAAATAGATGATAGATAGATAAAAGTAAAATAAAGAAAGAAATAAGGCATAATACACTGACAATAAAGATAGTTTAACAAGTTTATAATAAACTCAATTATATAGAACCATCCGTGGATAAAATAACCACTTGTGACCACTCATGTTCGGAATTAGACAATTTCAAAGTCAATGGCATTCATTTTAAATCAAATGTCGTTTAGATCTACACAAGTTTACGCGACAGACATGCATGAACACATCAAAATATGATTACATCTATTAATAATATTATTGTATTCTCCCTGGAAAAAAGCGTAGTAAATTAATTGAATTTGACAGTTCAACGAAGTCATTGCTGAAGTATAGGATAAATAGAATAAAACACGTGTATTTTCATATCAACAGCCTATATCAAGCCCTCGACCCATATCAGCGCTCGAGCTAAAGCTCTCGGGCTGATATGGCGTATCAGGCCTGATATAGGGTGATGAAAATACCTATTTATTATTCTCTGTATCCCGCGCGTGAAATATAGGGTGAACAAATGTCATATCACGGAAATAACTGAATGTTCATTTCGATCCTTTTACCGGAGTGATACGGAAATTACCGATTAATTACGATTGTATACGATTTGTCACGAGTATGGTTTGTCGTTTGCGTTTCAGTAGTTACTTTTATCCTGTTTTCGCGGCAGCTTATTGGCTATAGATTCATTGGATAAAAAAACCACTTATGACGATTCACCTTGAGGTCACATACCACTATTGTTTTGGGGCTGCTGATTGGCTGAAAAAAGTATAGGGTGTATTAGGGTATATCTTTTTCGAAAGAGCTATTTTCTGATTGGGTAGAATTGCCTTAATCATAACTGGTGTACATAAAATGTCAAAATAATATGTGTAGGTGATAAAAAAAAAAACAACTGTATTTGTTCTTGCATCTGGGCTATTTTATTGAGAAAAATTGCAGGTAAAGTAAATTGTCAGAAATTCACATTTATTTGCTGCGAGCCCGACGGTCAGCACCTTCATCAAACCGAAAGTAGGTGAAAGCATTACAAAACCCCCAATTATTTTCACTTTTTTAAGTGTGTCTAGGATAGTTCTTGAAAATAAAGTAGCCTAAACGGTTCCCTTGAGTATGTAAAATGTGTTTTAGGGCCAAAAGGCTATAATGTAGCCCTATGTGAAATGCAATAGTGGTATATGACCTAAAGCTAGATTCTGCATGGGGTAAAAGTGAAAGTAGACAAACTTTTTTTCTAACACACTGATTTGAAAGTGTGAGAAATGTTGAATTATGTTGTATTTTGACTTTTCTTGTAACCTTTTTAATGATTTTTAAATATTTGAAAGTATTATGATGCAATATAGGTAATTTAAATTATTTTATTAGTGTTGTGGACACAAAATTAGCCATACCTGACACCTGGTATACACAGTTGGCCTGTAATGCACCTATTTGACACAATTAAAGGTATATCTAGTAAGTTTTATTAATTTCTGAGGGCTTTGCATCCATTTTTTGGCAAAAATTTCAGAAAGCGACACGCTGCGTCTGTCTACTAAGAAGTCGAAAAGGCGCTTATGTCTGTTTTGAAAAAAATGTTGAGGTAAACTCTGACTCTGAGTCTATCGTGTCTTTACGGTTAGTGTTGATATGCAAATATTTTATGCGGTTTAATACATTTTACAAATTAAATAGTTTAGTTGGCAAAAAATATGAAATCTTCCATTTTTTTTTAGTTTTTTTCTGCCCCACACCCTTAATTTTAATGAATTTTCATGGATCTGTACTGTCAAAAGTGCTTTTTGGCTGCATGGTTACATGAACATGACCTGTAAAGGTGGCACAAACAATATCTATTAAAAAAATACATTAAATTGTACAGTTACATGCAATCTTGTGTAATGAGCATATTGTAAAACATGGCATGGCCTTAAAAATGGAGTTGGGGAGGATATTCTCAGAATTATTTTTTGTCATTTTTAAAGTGATAAGTTGCATTTTCTTGATGGTTTCACATATAGAAACTGCTGCATAATGTTAATTAATCCATTTGAAGGCAGATTTTGAATATATACAAAAAACGTGGCATTTTTATGGTAAAATCTGCTATTTTGAGCCCTGAAAATCACAAATATCATTTTTCAGTAGAAATGATTTTCAAGAGAGCTTCAACTGGTTGAAAATCACGTTATTGATGAAATCAATTCAAAATCAAGTTATTTGAAACAAAAGATTGGAACGGTTGTCGAGATATGGCATTTTGAAGATTCTGGATTTACGCGTAAAAATCGCATGAATTTGACATCAGCCAAAGCCCTTTAAAGCTCTCATATTTTGTAAAAAAGTATTTTTTTCTAAAAACAAAAGACACCATTTTCCTCAGAATGAATGTATGAAACAATTTAGCCAGAAAAAACAAACTTCAGTTAGGTTTGAATGTCTATTTAGGTCACATACCACTATTGTTTTGGGGCTGCTGATTGGCTGAAAAAAGTATAGGGTGTATTAGGGTATATCTTTTTCGAAAGAGCTATGTTCTGATTAAGTAGAATTGCCTTAATCATAACTGGTGTACATAAAATGTCAAAATAATATGTGTAGGTGATAAAAAAAAATAAAACTGTATTTGTTCTTGCATCTGGGCTATTTTATTGAGAAAATTGCAGGTATAGTAAATTGTCAGAAATTCACATTTATTTGCTGCGAGCCCGACGGTCAGCACCTTCATCAAACCGAAAGTAGGTGAAAGCATTACAAAACCCCCAATTGTTTTCACTTTTTTAAGTGTGTCTAGGATAGATCTTGAAAATAAAGTAGACTAAAAGGTTCCCTTGGGTATGTAAAATGTGTTTTAGGGCCAAAGGCTATAATGTAGCCCTATGTGAAATGCAATAGTGGTATATGACCTTGATTAGAAAATTTCAAATTCAATGGAATTCATTTTCAATAATATTTCGGACAAAAATAAATGTTGTGTACCACTCACGCAACAGACATGAGCACATCAAAATGAACTAGATCTAACCGTATTTTTCTAACTGGAAAACATCGTACTGAGTGAGCTGAAGTTGAAATTTCGACAAAGCTCAAGTTAATGATAAATAGAATAAAAAATGTGTATTTTCATATCACACCCTATATCCGGCCAACGACCCATATACCTCGAGCTAAAGCTCTCGGGCTGATATGGCGTCTCAGGCCTGATATAGGGTGTGATAGGAAAATACACATTTATTATTCTCTATTTATTTTCTAGACACAATTGTAATACAGTTTTTTAATCGTCAACATTTTAAACCTGAATTTTGATGATCTTTTTTTTATTTGAGACAGCATTTTCTTGTCAGAGGCTTAACCTTGTGATGAAGAAAATTGCAACATAACAGTAAAAAAGTGAATCACATAGTTTGTTATAAGCAAAGGTTAATAAAGAGGTTCACGGTGAAGAAAATGTCAAGATAATGAGACATATCGTTTCAACACAGATGACATTTTGTAAGTGAACGCGTCTGTAAACAAAGGTATGACGAATGCAATTAATCGTCAATAGTATTGATGCTAATCCCTGTTTTCCGATCTGTTAAACATTAGTTCGACGTTATGCGTTGTAAACTGTATCAATAGAATTTTTACGGCAATCGTCGACTTAATTAGAATTGAACGAGTAACGGAAGTGCAAAGATGCGATGAAGCATTATTCCATGGCGTGATCGCCATGTTGCATAATTGAGAGTGATGACTCGAAGCATCACAGACTGTCAGAACAAATACCAACTATATGCGGGTGCTTTATTTGATGATGCAAACATTTTTGTTATAACGTATTTATTATATAATTTCCAGTGAAATATTGGATTTCATGATTAAAATAAAACCTTATAGTCTATGTTCATTGTTTATATTTCACATGTGAAATACAGAAAATGACGTAATGCCGCTGTTGACTTGACGTTATTGACGCCAATGTTTTGGCGCAATATGATTTTTCTGCATAACAATGAATGGTATGTGGATTTTAAATGCATGAATATCTTTTGTATTTTATATGGTGTATATTTATTGATAGAAACCTAATATACAATAACACATTTACTATTGTAAATTCCTATCGAAGCTAACGCTTTTTTAAGCCCGTACAGATTCAGTCACATGACTGGAAATTTTAAAGTAGTGTTGACACAGTTTAGAATGCTTCCTTCCACTCAATGGACGATGGATGTTTCAGTGTGGATATTCTTCGACGCTCGATTGTAAATACAAACGTTTTGACCGGTTGGGCACCGGAAGCACGTGACTGTAAATTTTTTTTTTTTAAAGTATTTCTGACCATTAGTTCATCGATATAATGATGAAATTTCCTTCTTTGTTGTTTTAATAAATTTATTATCTTTCTGCCTTTCTGTATATCTTGGATAGCATGTGTTTCTGTCTCAGCAATCAGAAACGACACCAGAATCTTGGCAAAAGTCAAACTTTTATAGGAGAACTGTTTTAGACGTTTGTCTTGAAAACAAGCAAGCATCGCAGATGATCTAGACTACAGTTTGGGCGATTTAATTACTCCCCAGAAAAGTATATCTGGTGTGGTTTTATAACTAGAGACAGATAAAACTTGTATGTTATCGCCCATTATAAAACTTTTTAATCAATATCCAACTGAACCTATTGTAAATCCTGAATGATGCACTATATGATGTAATATAACTTTTTAATGTAACTGGCTTCAAATACTGATATGTGTTAATGGAAGAACATGTAGAGAATGCTAAAATGAATATGTTAGTTAGGAAATATCGTTATGGTAGTTTTTTATTATAATAAAAATATCAATATCATCGTATGCGTTATGTGTGTCTCAGTTTGACCTAAAGCATATTTCAAAGAGGGTACCGACCCACTTTTCGTACGCCGGATTCCGACCCATATTAGCCAGTATTCCGTACGCCGGGTTGTTGTACGCCGTACGCCGACATCGCAGTTTTTCATACGCGTACGCCGTATTTTTCTCAAAAAATATTTTTTTCCATCCAAAAAACTAAAAAAATGCTAATTTATGTCTCAGATTGCTGGAAATGCCATTTCAGATGCCATTTCGGAGCACCTAGGTTTCAAAATTTTGCGGGGGGGGCATGCCCCCGGACCTCCCGAAGACAGCTCGGGCCCTGCGGGCCTTCAAGCTCGGCCGCTTCGCGGCCTCGCATAATTCAAATAGTATTCCAGATGCCAACCCTCTGTTAGGGAGTATTCAAGATGCCATGCCAAAAAAAAGCCAGTACTCCAGATGCCAGGGGGCGGGGGGTTGGTACCCTCTTCAAACGTATCTTGAATGTCTCCATAGTGTTACATCCTACACGCCATAGCGTCGCCTTAGATTCCCGCAAAAAGGAAATTGCATTCAAATTGAAAGTTATCATCAATGTTTTTCTATGTCATTTAGCCGATTAATCTGTCTTTACCTTGTTGTCATGAAACCAGTGATTCATCTATATTGTAAATAACACACGTACAACGCAAATCATACAAGTAATATACGGTCATATAGTATATATAGAAAAGTGCAGTACTTTCTGTCCAGTTGCCTTTCAGCTAACGAAATGTTAAGATTTTGAACATACCAATCCGTCGAAATATATACTGGGCATGATCCCAGAGAATGCCGGGATTGGCAAAACTGTGATGGAATCATTCTCTTTACTCTTTAATTAGAAGATTCCCAGGGCTATCGTAAAACGCACTGTTCAAGCTGAGCATTGAGTATTTCAAAGTGTCACAGATGTTCTCTTTTTTAAAAATAAAACACGTGCAAATATATACTGAGGTACAATTAACTGATTAAAAATTTATTCGTACATGTATTCATTTTATTTAAAATAATTTTCACAACCATCTTCATCGTGACGTCACCATTTCGTGTTAGTATAGTGAATTAAATATGAATGTGAACATTTGTCGTGCGTTTATTTGTACACAGAACGTTTACACATTTTAAAAACAAAATGAACAACATATTAACCTTTCTGTTCAATGCATTCAATACAAAGTTGTTGGTTTCGCATTAGTTTCATTGCTAACTATGCTAATAAAGAACATATAAATAGTTGTTCAGCTCTTTAATTTCTTTCACTAATCCAGAACAAAACTTTTCGACATGTTTTCAGTCTTTCATTTCCGGTACATTCCTAATAAGTTCAGACATTTAAGATATTGTCCAAATGATCAGAAACTGCTTTCGAAAGAAGGCGTATATGGCAATCATAATGTATACTTAACGCCAGCAAAATTCTAGATTTAAACATTGGTGCATAGATTATTTTACTATTTCTTTACATGCATTTTATACAATAATTTAATTTAACCACCAAACTATGCGCAGGTAAGAATACTGCCTCTTCAAGAATACTTTATTAAACAAAATTCATTAATAACCCAATTTGCCCCATCTAGCAAGATGATTTAAATAAGTCATTGTATTGATATTCGGAAAGATCACGTGATGCATATAGATATAAAATTTGAACAGGAAAAGCAACATTCAAGGACGACAGTCAACCACAAAGTTCATCAGAACGGCAATACAGCAATATTGTACTTGTGCCATGGCAGTTTAGTCTAGCGGTGGTACTTGTTGCATATACGGTGTATTGTTGTCATATATACGGTAACAAATATGTATTGTTACATATACGATGTATTGTTACATATACGTTGTATTGTTGTTATATATACGGTATCAAATATGTATTGTTACATATACGGTGTATTCTTACATATACGGTGTATTCTTACATATACGGTGTATTCTTAAATATACGGTGTATTGTTACCCTTTTATGTTTTTGGTGTCGCATACTTGCTTTTACCTTGTAGTTGTCGATTGTTTTGGTGTTTTTGGTTGACAGTGTTCTGTGAATGCTACCTGTTATGTTTAACTTGTAAATCTACGTTTGTTTTCTCATTATACTATTGCATCACACTCTTTAAAACTATTAACAGTTATTCATGAGCTTTCTCCAGACGTAAAATCTCCGGGTACTCTTTATTATTTATTAAAACACGATTGCCTGCCAATAAATATTTACCAAGCAAACCGCTATAGCCACAAATGCTCACAACATTAATTTTACTTCAATTGAGGTCAATCGAGCTAAACCGAAAATATGTAAACGTTTATAAAATAAATATATTATAGTCTTATTTTTCAGAAGTTTACAGACAACGTATGCCAAATAGCGTTTCCATACTAATTGTGTATAATTTAAAGAATTTAACATTATGAGTCATGAAATTAGCTTACTTAGCCCAGTTGTTCAAAGATCAGTTAGCTTAATCCTTGGTTAGTGTAAACTTTCAAAGTACATTTTCTCATAAAATATGTTTTGTATTGCTCCAAGCAATTAATTTGCATTTTTCTTAACATAATGCTTTCACATGCTCAATTTTTGTAAAATTCATTTCAGAGAAATTCTGACTTACGCTAGGTGGAGAACGGAAGCGACCGATTAGTGTTAAATTTTATATATTTTTTGAAATAAAGAGCCATCCGGTTCACACTTGAATTCGTATTTATTTAGCATTACTTTGTCAATGTAAAGAATCGGAATATAACATGGAATCAGTTTATCACGTCTGATCAATAGTATGTAGTAAATCAAACAATTAGCACTATAAAGTGTGAAAGCAAAGCACCAATCATAACATGGATATGTTAACATGCCAAATGTTAGGTATATTGACATACGTCTTGGTTCGCATAACGTCATTTCGGTATAAACGTCGAACAAGAAATGCAGCATTCACTGAACATCAAACTTTAAAGCAGTATACAGCTTAAGCCGGTGATAGGTAACATGTACAGACTCATACAGACCGAGTCTGCTACTTCTTCTCTTGTGTGTTTTTGTTGCTTCCAAGGGATCCCCTCTTCAGTATTTATTGATATTATACATTAAACTATCGATACGATATAAATACTGGCCACTGACAGTATTCCGCCGATTCCACGTACATTCAAATACTTGCAGGAAACTAAGCAACTGAAATGCGTACTTTACATTACCAACTTAATGTGAAACATTGTGTGCCATCATGACCGTTTCCAACATTGAATCACCAGTATATAGCTGGCAGGTTTGTTTCCTTTATTGTTGACATATCCGTACAGTAACTGTTTTTTTAATTTCTATCATAAAGGATTGTTTCTATTCCTATATATGAGTAGGCTAAAACCAATAAATCATTTCTCGGGGGGAAAGTTGAAATTCCCGTGTATACAAAGGATTCAAAGCTCACAATGAGCGACTCTCTCAAACCAAATTAGAGTAATTATTTAAATGCAGAATGATACGTCTTCCCTTTAGGAATCTTTAAATTGATAATGTAACATTACAAATTATTATTCGTCTTGCGATGTGTACATTGAAAGTTAAAAGTCACATAATACCAAAAGCTTTTAAAAGACTGTATACTAGTACGCCATAAATAACACAAACTAACCGAATAACCGGAAGTAACTACATGGGTTACATGCTGACCCGGTCCTACAAACACATATTCGCAATATCTCGTTCACTTCTTCTTTGAAGCATAACTCGAATACATCTTAAAGTTCATAGTATGTTTTATCGCAGTGATTCATGAAACAATGATATGCAACGTTCAGGAAGTTTGTAATGCAGACCGTCGATGCATGTGTCTCGCCAGTATATATACCTATCCAAATCAGATTTTCATATTGTTCTGTTATTCATTCGAGCAAACGAATACACGTATCGTTTAGACACTAAAACCAATGCAACTCTGAAGTGTTTTATTTCAGTATTGACAGCTATCAAAACACATTCCTCGCGTTTAGCGTCTCTAACTAAGCACTTGATTGAGCATTTAATGGATAACAAATACTCTTATAGTGGACTAAACTTTGTTTTCTTCGGAGACACTGTAGCTACATATTAATAAATAGACAGCTATAGAATAAAACCGGGCGAAGTGTCCTTGGAGATACTGATGTAAGGATTGTGTATATATTCACTTTAACTATAAGTAACACAGATGTTATATGAATAAGTATAAAAGTCGAACAGGAAATGCAGCTTTCACAGAGCACAGTAAACCCCAAAAACACGCAAAAAAAGTCAAATATGAATGGCACTATTATTTCGGAATAAAGGCGTATGATGTCAAAAGCATAGTTGACAATAGGGGGCTACAGCACTGGAACGGTCCGTGGCAAATCAGGCCGCTGGGGGTTTAAATCATGAAGCACACATTTGTTTCATTAACGACAAATGATTGCTAATGTATAACAGTGGCAGATATGAATCATAATCAGTTTTGTTTTACCCGACTCTTGCCTATAAAAGTAGATATAAAAGTACTTATTGCATACGCATTTACAAGGTCCGTTTACTTTCAATGTAACAGGAAACGTTACTTTCAATGTAACAGGAAACGTCAATGTTTTGTCATATTGACGTAGAGTTAACAGGAAACGTCAATATTCTCTCATATTGACGTGTAGTATATTGGGTGTGCAATGTATGCTCATCGTGATTAGAGCAATTTTCAGTTCATGTCAAAGAAAGTATGTCCCGTGATGTAAACAATGTTGATTCAATTGTGAAAATTCCCACGATGTAACGATGTTTGTTTCAAATAAATATTTTGGATGACTATTAAATGTTAACGTCTATTGTTTTATTTTAGTTAGTCGTTTATATATTAAAAATGCGTGTGCAATAAAAAGGTTTTTGTTTGTATTGGGATATATGTACTCGTTCTTCCGCGTATACATATTGCTCCCATAAAGTCGCGCAATATTGTTGCGCGGAAGAACTCGTGTATCTATCCCAATACAAATCGAAAAACCTATAAATATAGCATTCAAGGACAACAGAAAACCAAAACACGCACATAAACAACAACTACAAAGATGAATAAAATGCGAAATATGACAACACAAACATAAAAATGTTGCTTATAGGCCTACGTCACTAGAATGGTCAGTGGTAACTACGATGCCGGTTGTTTAAACCAGGTACTAGTTTAACTTGTATTCGATATCGTCTAATTTTAAGAAGTAAACGATCGGTGGGTAAAGTTTACATATTCGGAAACATACCTACACTGTATTAAAATTGTATACATTATATTTCGTTCTGATTTGATATAATGTTTTAAGATATTTATTTAATTTAATCATTGTAACAGTCAAAATACACAGACCTTCCAAACCTCTTTTGCAGAAAATCCTCAGATTTTTAAAATTTAAGATTAAAAGCGCGAGAAGAACATTTTGAATGGATATTTGAGAGCGCGCAATGTGATTTTCTCACTCACTTTTTTTAAAGCGCAAATTTAAATTTTTTATGCAATTAATACAAGCTGGTGCATTGTTCGATAGTTATAGAAATCCATATATAAAAATAATTCAACATGCACAAAACTACATGCACACAAATAATTTGTTTTAGAGAGGACTGTATAATTCGATTAGAAAGACTACAAATACAACTTTTGTTCATGAACGTACACTTATTTTACTACACAGATGCGTGCTACATGCAAATACAAAATCTTAAAAACTTTTAAGCAAATTATAATCAGCGTACACGTCAGCAGCTTTTAAGTGATACCAGACACAAGGAGTTGCAAGTTCCTCACACTTGCTATTTCAATTAGCTTAACAAATTAAAGAAGCCACATATATATTGCTGCTATTGCGCATGTCGTTATGTCACTGAAGGAAATAATAATGTCCTTAGTATTCAGGCTGTGCATTAAACGGATGACACCCATAGATTCGACATTGTAAATACTTCTCTGACTAGGGAGCGTAAACGGAATGAGTGAATGAATGGTGTTTTGCAGCACGTCGACACATAAATAGGTCATATTGTACGCAAAAACGCACGAAAGATGAAGAAATCAAGCAGTAATTAAAATTAAATGTAAATATATAAATATAAAACTATTTACACATAAGGGATGATATGGTTGTAAAAAATATAAACTATATATGTAAATCAACAAATGTCCGTCAACGGTTATATATATAAGTAAATATATATAAGAACATATTATCATTATTTATATAGTCTGATTTCTTCAGGAAATCTAAAACAAGATTAAACTCTATAGTTTCAAATAACTCTTTCATAGTATTAACATTGTAGTAACTTTGACGAATAGGATCAAAGTATGTGGTCTAGTGGTACAGCGTTGGACCCATGATCCAAAAGTCGTGGGTTCGATTCCTGTCATTGCCATATGCGTTGTGCCCCTGAGCAAGACATCGAGAGTGATTCAAATAAGTTCATAGAGCTTTCGTTACAATCGATGTAAAATAAATAAGTTTAAACTGAAGTCTACACATTCCAACAAGATGTGTTTGACCGTTAACGGTGCACAGCATTCTGGTAATTTTGCTCACCTTGTTATAAATATGAATGAGTATAACGTGTATGCCATATCCGGTACCGGGCTAGGACAACTTCTTCGCGACGAGTGGGTATGCTAGAAGAACGCTATTCTCCGAGTAACGGCTTAATTGAATGGAGTTTATTGTTAACTGACAAATACCAAGAGGCTTTCCAACAGTTACGAATATATGTGTTAAACAAATTTTAAAATCAGTATAAGGTAATTTGGAATAGATATATGTAAACCTTATGCTAAAAATACCAAAGGAGTCTCTCATTAATCATTCGTTCCATGGTTTTACATATACAACTCGTTAAAGCAATAGGGCGATACTTTATCGGGTCCGCAGGATCGTTTCTATATTTGGGGACTGGAATACGTTTGCTTCCCGACAAGAATCGGGGAAGTTTCCCGTCATCCAAACCTTATTAAATATATCAAGATGTGTAGAGAGACAGGTTTCATGTAAATGTTTTAATAATTAATAATGGATACCATCAGGACCAGCTGATGTATCATGGGCCTTTTTAAGGGATTCTCAAAGTTCTTTGAGAGAGAACAGTTTATTGTATTTCTCCAAATTTTCAGCTTCTTCTGGTCTTTTATTTTTTTATTTTTTAGAAAATTTGGTTGATAATTTTCAGAAGAAAAGTTTTTAGAAAAAAAATTGAAAGTGGAAAGTGTTTGTAATATTGTTGATAGATGTACATTGTAATATCTTCATTATCAGTTTTAATATGATTTATTAGAATTATCTTCATTATCAGTTTTAAGATGATTTACACAACTAGAATTACCTTTACCGATTATGTTCCGGACATATCCTACGTCTTTTTAAGAGATCAGCGAGAGTTCAGCCTAGAGACGTAAGATCTCCAGGATTTCCTCTTGCTATCCTTAATAGTATGACGGGCTTTCGCACGAACAATTCTAAAAGTATCTTAATTTTTTTGAGTTGGCCGCAAGTTAAAGGCATTCAATGCAGACTGCCTTTTTGCATCCATCATCCTACCATGGTTTATGTGGGCGCTTTGGATTTGCCGAGGTTTCTGGAATAGTTTGATCAGCTATATCATGAAGTGTTTTGGTAATAATAGTAGTTGCGTCTTCGACATCCTCGATAACGGAAGGCTTTCATTGTTCCTCAAAAAGTAATGGAAACGTATACCAATCAACTTTGCGAAGTTCCCATCTTTGTGTTTTTTCGAGATGCGGATGGCCGATACTTATTATATTCAAGATATAAAGATAAGTGGTCACTTCCACATAGGTCGTCACCAACACTCCACGAACAATCAATCAAGAGCATTGGATCGCATATTGACCGCGATTGACCTGGTAGCTGGTTTCTCAACCCTATTTGCATCGGCAAACGATTTGTCAGATGGAGTGGACGGAGTAAGACTCTCAACAAGCTTTCTAGCTTCAGGAAAATAAATGTTCTTTTCAATCTTAACCGTCTGTATTTCCCTCACGTGCTTCCACTTCGGACAATCCCTAGAAAAAGACCCTTGGGTCTCCTTACAGTTAACGCAAGAGGCGGGATTTTTTAAATTAGCGAAGTCGCTATGACCCTCCTGGCCGCAAAGGGCACAGACATCGAAGAGGGTTTGAAATAAAGGGGTCAACTGGTAGAATAATATATATAAAGTCTTGATGGTCTTTGGAAGATTTGGTGTGCTGAAAGTAAGCACAAAAGTATTGGTAGGAGTGAGTTTGCTACCCCGCCTAGTACTGATGAGCGTTACCTCAGTCACAACTTGAGATTTAAGATTATGAGTCATTTCTTCAAGAGTGCAGTGCTACAGTTCCCTGAAGCGTACTACACCCTTTGAAGAATTGAGAGAAATGTGAGGAATAACCTCCACACGGATGTTTACGAAAGTTTGAATTTTAAGGAGATTGTCAGAGTGTGATTTTTTGCCACACTTAACAAGAATTGTTTCATTATTAAGTTTTTTAATACTCCTTGGCTTACCGTCGATGCCAAGTTAGCCTTGGAGATGGCAAATTGAGAGAGTCTAGTGATTGCTTTGTCATTCTCTAGAGAGATAACGTCATCCTCTAGAGAGATAAGAAAACGAGGCTAATTTAAATGAGAAATATCCTCATCAGATTCAGATTCGGACTCTTCTCTAAATCTTAAAAACCAGTAGTTTTTTGTGCGTGTTTGCGTCTTATAATAGGGAATTGATATTCATTCTCCTCGCTTCTCACCCACCTCGGAGTACAACAAGGGCACATTTGCTGTGGATTTACCGATAGACACATGCCGAGAATACGTGAAGAGTATACCCATATAAAACTAACGCATCAGAACCCCATACCACCAAGCGGACATAACCACTTAACTAAAGAGTCGAAGAGCCGCACTTATGTTCCGCCTTAAATTGGCACAAGTATAGTCATATAGCGTTCAGAAATACCTGAATAGCCCTAGCGATACCGCCATAAAGGATCCTTTCTACATTATGTTTAAAGAGGACAAAATAACAGGGGAGTACGATATTGAACGACAAGGATTTAGAGAGATGTGAATAAAACAAGAAGCTAGGATCCCGTAAAACTGGCGTGACAAACCGACTGACCATATCGGGCATACTGACCGCCCGTGTAGTTGAAGTCCGGACCAAAGCGGTGTGTTGTAACGTAGAGATAACTACCAGATATCCACGTCACTCAACCACCAGGAATCCCTTCCCCAACGACACGGGTTGCCACCAACGGTCAACAGGTGGGTTATTTTTCGGGCGGTGGGGGATGTTCTACCCCTCTGCTAAGTAAGGAGCAGTCGGTTGATTGTAATCACCCCACCACCAACTGGGGTGGGGGGGCGGATGGGAGTGGGGGGGTGTGGGGGGGACGTAAAAGGACTAATTTGAGAAATAGCTGATAAACTGTGAACATATAGCTTTTAAAGCGTCAACATTTTGCTTTGATGGAAATCCGGAGATTGTACACTTAAATCCGGAGATCCGGAGAGCTATTGATCAATCCGGAGAATACGGATTTTATACGGATATTTGGCAGGCCTGCTTACATGTAATGGTTAGCATGATATTTTAAGTTGCATGACTGTGTGTATTTGTGTTGCAAATTGAAACTAGCACAAATGTTATCTGTAATTATCTTCTTTTTTGCTTAATTTGACAATAAAGTGTATTAACTCGTTCGATTGATATTTTTGTTTTTTGACATTGATTGATCTGATCAAATCAAATAGTATTTTCTGATAGTGTTAATATTCTCACGAAAAAACAAGTAAATGTCAAATGTTGTGTTGATATGAAGTTCAAGCTAGAATAGCATGATGTTAATTTTGTTTTAATTTTTATTTGATATCGTCTATTTTTAAGAAGTAAATGTGATCTTTATAGGGAATGAAGTTGATCTATATGGATTATGGGAGTAAATCCTGATATGAATACAATCATCCTAATGTGTTTCAAATTTATATTCAATGAATGTGCATTTGAACTAACCTAGGACACATTATCTTTTCGATTTAAGTTTGATCTTGAAAATAAACGACATGGCTACTTTTGTTGTATAAATCATTAATAGTAATTCGTATGATGCTTTAAGGCTCTTATACATGTTTATTTTTTGATATAAATAATATTATTGAATTATATGAATATATGGTAGCAATATAGTTCCCCTTTAAAGTAATAGTTATGATTTCGAAAACAAAAAACAGCCGAGTCCTCGAGATTTCCAGACTGAACATGCTCATTTTAATTTATTTTTGGATTGACAAAAATCACTCTTCTAGTCCGCCTCTAGACGCTTTAGGAATTAATATTTTATGTGTTAATAATGGGTAAAACAGACCTTTGATCCAATTAACTAAATGATCGACGTTTACATCTCCTTAAGCATGAACTAGTAAAATGCCACATCCAAAATGTCTCATACCCTTGTAATGGCAATTTGTCTCGGGAAATACACATTCACAATATGTCTTCCTGTACGTTTTAATAATGTTAAGGAATCAATCCAATCTGTCAGCTACCAGGAGTATTGCTTTGTTAAACAATAAATAGTTTTGCTTTACAATCTTTGGAATGCAGAATGGTGAAATAACATTTCAGAAATGTCATTGATAATGGTTGTAAGAGTTCGAAAAAGTGTTTAGACAATGAACTGTATGAACTGTATGGTTTTGTCATTCTTTGATCAGTCTCTCCATGCTTCCGATCTTTGGAGATCACTGAGTCCGATATTTACAGATATCGGTGGTACATTCTCAAATACTTTTGGTTCGTACTAGAATTTTGAATAGGTGGTTCCAATTCTCCAGCCTTTAAAGGTTCTGAATATTTTTTGTTATCACCCTTAGCGTATATTGCCTGCTTTTTAGTGTAGTCTTTTGACTGTTACCTGTGATACGCTTGCTTCATAATCTCTACTCCCAACTAAATTCCATTTTGTTTATTTCGCCCATTGTTTTATCGTTTAGGGCAAAGCTTTTTGTTAGAAACTAGGACCATACGCCGCTGGCCATGTAATGGTATGAAGGTTCCATGTTCACCGTCATATGTATACCATTCTCGGAATGGCTCAAATGTCTGTACTATAGACCTGTTTTAGATATTGAGTTCTGCTCAACCTGAGGGCTAGGGGGCGTGAACGGTAGCAAACAGTTTATACTACCGTTCATGAACAGCTCAGTCAAACATGCAATACATGTCGTAATTATCGTGTTCAACGATATCCAAATTTCTCATTTCGTACCTTTTTTTGAAATTTCAGACGAGGCGGTGTTTTAGATATGTTAAATAAAACAGTTTAAGAATTAAACATACTGTTGTATTTCTTCAGTTATAATATGCATCCATTGCCACTAATTAAACAGTATGCATTCGTAAAGTTATATTTGGGTGACACGTGTATGAAACTCGTAACAACAGTATGTTAAGATTATCGTGCAAGGCACACATTGTTTAGCAAGTATGCATTGGGCTTATTAACCTAATTATTCAAGTCACTAGGATTAAAAATAGCTTTCGCCAATTGCCAAATCGCTGTGGATAACTATTTCTTATCATTTTGATATGAAACAAATTAAACACAGTCGGTGAAGCGTTGTGTTTGGTATTTCCCCATCATCCATCGGATGAGGATATAAACATGGAAGGTCCATGTACGAAACTCTATCATCCGAGCATGTTTAATAGCCATCGGATATAGAAACTGTAAGAAGTAAAGACAGGTTGCAACAAGGACAATCACAACCTGACTTCTATGGTGACGTGATTTACAAACTTCGTCAAATCATTGGTCATGATCACTTTCATACTATCTTTGCCAGACGTGTTGAAAGGTTTATCAAAAGAGGTTATGTTATGACCCTATCATGTTGCAACGCACTGCATGCTCGTCGGTGGACCCATTTACAGTTTGCCAATATGCTTTCCTCTTTGATTTTGCGATGACCGGACAGGCCGTGGACTCTATGATGATTTCTAACCTAAGGGACGGTGACTTTTGATGTTTTATTGCAGTCTTGTCTTGTCGTGCCCTCAGTGGTTTTATTGAGTACCTTCTTTGTGGCTTTCTATGCTATTGTTGTTTTGTATTTATATATACACGGGCATCTTTGTGTTTTACTTATATTGCCTATTAATGATGCCTTGTTGGATAGAGAATAATTGAATAGAGAATAGCGGGGATGCCTTTATTTACACTGTCCGGTTTTATTGGGTTGACAGGAGGGTAAGTGTGAGGTTGGATGTACCCTAAAACCTGGTTTAAACCCCGAGAGGCATTTTTTTGCCACTGAACGTTCCAACACGGTAGCCCTATCGTCAACCCTTTTGGGTTTGTGATGTCTTATTTGGCCTTTTATTCATCTTTAAATTTGTTCCTTGTTTCTGTGTGTGTTTGTGGTTGACTGTCGTCCTTGAATGCTACTTTTACTGTTCGATGTTTATATCTATATTTACGGATTCCTGTGAAACCTTAATCTCTCTCTGGACAACTCGGAATATACTAAACAATGTGATAATGAACAACAAATCAGTTCATACATTTGACAGACATTTTTCATCAATAACGATGCTTTAATTTTATTATTGTAACATTTGACAAAAACATACTAAACTTTATAAAAACGCTTCCAAATGATATGTCAATATATACAAGTACTTAGACATCTCATTCAGTTTAAACATAGTGTATTGTGTACAAATACTCAAATCGTCGGGCCACAAGTTCGTACAACATAACTCATTTGATATTGAGTCCATTTACAATAGTAGTAGTGTGTCATATTTAGTCCTTTTAATATCATTAGCATTCAGTAATAGACTTGGCTTTCACAATACATTTATTGTGACAGGTACTGTGTCGTCACATGTTTTTGAAGTTGTTATTATAATAAGATTGATCATTCCTAATGAACAGATAATGATCTAATTGCCTGTAAAAGCCTTTGGTAATGGGTTACGTTTTCATGAGCATTGCATCAAAATGTAAAAATGTAATTTTTTTATTTGATCATTCAATGTTTACGTTTCATTTGTTTCTAGGCGTATGTTTTGCCAGTGAAGTGAGCGAAGAAGTTACGATTCTGAATGTAGTTGTGAAGTCTATACATAACCCTGATATACCAAGACTTAAGTAAACTCATTGCTGTTGTTGTTGGCTTTCTTTGTTCACAATAATACTCGTGAAGGTTTTTAAAGCAAAATTATGCTTTTAATGCAAGTGTATCTGTAGTGCTATTTAAACTTTATAAATTAATTTTGAAATTCAATTAAAATACTTTGAATCTAATCTGTATCCTAAATCGACTTTTTTTAAAGTTTCCGTTTTTAAACATCAACAACACAAACAGAGATGTTTTAAAAGGTCTACAATCAGCTGTTGTCATTTGCTTTCAAATGCAATGCAGCTCCCTCATGTGATATGTGTATGTGACTGGCTTTTTGTGTTATCTATCATGCATTGTGTTTTCATTCTTAAAATATAGTTTAAGTAAAACTCCAAAAAAATGATCTAAAGAAATTAAGAGGTTAATAATGTAATTCAGTTTGAAATAACAATTGTACTAGTTTGTACCTAAAAATCACGTATTCTACATTATACGTTATTTCATTGAAATACATTCTGATAAGGAAGATCCTTTGTATCCTACTCCAAAGCCACCTATATTGGGCACGTTGCTACCAAAAGGACCACTACAAATACTACTACCGATTCCTAGCACGGGGAGACATTTACAGCCGCCACACCGCACTAAACGAACGTAGTGTGGATGTTAATACATTCTGATAATCCTTTGGAAGCAACAAGCACAGGCAAGAGTAATAAGTAGACACGGTTTTATTGTCTTTTCATGAGAGGTTATGTAGAAAGCAGCATCACTCACGCCCCACTAGCACCGGCGTAAGCGGTATTCTACTTCAAAATCACCTATATTGGGTTCGTTGATCCCAAAGGACCAGTCAAAAATAGCACTACTGATTCGTAGCACGGGGAGACATTTTACAGCACCACACTGCACTCAACAAACGCTTATCACAATGCTGATAAGGGGATCCTTAAGCAACAAACACAACTAAAAGAATAAAGTAGCAGACTCGTTTTTTTTAGACTGTCTGTTCTGCGAGGTAACGTAAGAAACAAAACCTTTCAATACTCTCTCACTAAAATACCAATGCCTTATAATTACTTAATTCGTATTGTATTTGTCTAAAGTATATGTCCCAATAACTTCAAATCATTCTAAGATATATAATAGAGGATCTTATTTGAGTGGCTGCCTCTATATTATCGAATTTATTAAACGAGTTTATCAATACGATAAGATAAGAGTTTAATAAATTAAACAAAATAGCACGAATATGAACCTATATTTGTCACACAATTATATCGTCACATAATCTCAGCAAGTTTTCATTAACGTGACGTCATTAGCGTCATTCAGTTATGCCACTAGTGTAGTATATACTATTTATGTCATAATCGTACAACAGTCCCAGAAGCCGTTATGTGTGATTGGTATGCTGTATTACTGATATTACTGATACAGTCACTTTGTTAATTGCACTTCTCTATCCAGCGATATCTCTGAAATATCAAACGAGTAGGCGCTCCAATAGGTTTTATATGATTAATATAATTTTAGTTAGTTTTATTGCAACTAAGCAAAAAACGTATCATTTTATTTTAAGATAAAGCCATAATAATCAATGATCAACAGTTGACTGAACCCTTTTATCCATTACACAACTTGATTATATTTGAGAATTGAATTAATGTTAGTGTTACAGTCTGTTACAGTTGTTCGCTTGTTGTCTTTCTAATTTTGTTTCATTTATTTCCTAGAATACAGAATGTCCCTTCAAACGAAACCAACTCACCATAAACATGCGTTGCAACGTTAACGATTTCTCATATTTGAAACAGACAAAAGATGTAAAACATCACAATAACAGCAGGCTGTAAACTAAGTCGATATGAGGATTTGAGCCTTTTTTTAATTTAAAATCCTAATCTACATTTTTCATCATTAACATGATTAACAGAAGTAATTAATTACAAAAAGACCAGTTGAAAAAAGGAGGAGATATAGAATAGCATTATCATCATTAAGATCGAAACACTGCAGGAAGTAATCGTATACTGTACAACTATTTAATGTGTGTGTGTGTAATTCTAAGGTTTATAGTCCCTCCGCCAACGAACACGTCAAGGTATACCTGACGCGATGGGCACAATAGAGTCTGGACTTTTACAACTATTTAATTCCTTAGAAGAGGTCAATTATCAGTGACTACTGACCCGAGAAGGGTACTATTGCACGAGGCGGCACGCCACATGCAATAGTATCCTTCATGGGTCAGTAGGCATTCCCGAGGATAAATAGTTCTAATCCATTGACTCCTAAGGCATTAAATGATTTGTATTGTATTTTCATATTCATTTACACAACTTTATCACCATGCAACAATCCGGAATTATTTGCATGTTAAAACAGGGAAATAAAATATATTTCACTTACCTTGCTGAAAAAAGCTTACCCGCCCCAAGCGATGATATACTTTAGTCTCATGTTTAGAGTGTGAATTTAAAACGACGTGAAAACGTTTCCTGACACTGTTTTTTCTGTGGATAGTTGCAAGAAAAACACACTTTCTGTCAAATGAATGTTACATCAATAATTCATCTAGAGATCAGCTGGGCGCAAGCTGCTTTAATTTTGTTTCCGTAAATGTTTCTTAGATTTTATAAGATACATATCTGAGAAGGTATGCTATTCTTCTTAATACGAGTTCTACTAGTGTAATTAGATCAAGGAGATTGTGTTAGATCAATTAGAGGTTCCAGATCTGCAGTATCTCACAAGAGGATGTATATATGGGGTTTAACGTCGATTTTAACAGTTTTTTATTCATATCACGGCATTGTCGGATTGTAGCAGTGAGCTAAATGCTCAGCTTTATAGTTCTGCGACGCTGGAATACCACACTGGAATACTACACTGGAATACCACACTGAAGAATATTTAGTTACTGTTATCTGTTATGCACAATTGATATCGAGTGACGAGAATAAAGTTGTCTCCCACCTCCACCTCAACACACGCTGTTTTTAGCATTCATTTGTTAATTCTGTGTTGTCTACTATCTGCTATTATCATGTCATGACATGTCCCCACCCCGTTGACATCACCCACTCCGCTCTTAAAGTAACATAGTAGTGTCGGAACACAACAGTGTCGGTGTGTCCACGAGTTGGTTGTATGAACTTTTAGAACAAGTCACCCTAGTAATGAACACTGTAGTCTACCCTTTCAAATAGTACAGAAAATCTTGTTTTTATGCTTTCACCATTAACACATATGTAGACATTACGGATAACTCGATTACACATACCAATATAGCGACGCACTGCGTTTACACAACGTGACGTGTTTTACGCGTCACACGAGGCAGAAGCTGAAGTATCGTGATACACAAGTGTGGATTGTTTTGTCATAATACTAGCAGTTGTAGTTATATAACGAATAAACATATCATCAGGTGTTGTGTGTAACTATGTCAATATGTTGCATTATAGTGACACATTTTTTAAACGTTACACGCATACATACATACATACAATTATAACTTATATAAGGGGGATCACATTTAAGGATTCAACCACGCAAACGCTATATTAAGATAGTGACAGTGAAAGGTACCGGATCATTAGGATACTGTGAATTCAGTAAATAGTATATACTAAAGTGAGATAATTTGAACTACATAAGGCAACTTTCGAAATTTGGGATCTAAGAGATTCACGTTCACAAAGCAGAATTATATATAGGGAGAAATATTTGGGGGAAAAAAGGGCAACCTTCGGACGAACTACGGCAGGACACCTAGCTATGATGAGAGACACACAAATCAAACGCATGCATTCACTTCCTAAAAAGGATAGCTGCAACACACACAGATATACTGTATCTTAACATCATAACACACACGTCTAGAGGCACAAGTAACATATACAAGCATACATACAAACAATTGTAGTTTATATGAGTGGGATCAAATTTACGGATTCAACCACACACATGCTAGTGGTAATGAAAGGTACCGGATCACTAGGATACTGTGAATTCAGTAAAGGGTATATATTAAAGTGAGATAGTATTTGCGAACAACCAAGGACAACCTTCGGACGAACTACGACAGGGCGCCTAGCTCTGATGAGAGACACAGAAATCAAACGCATGCAAAGGAAACTGCAACACACGCTGTTATATAGTATCTCTACATCATAACACACTCGTCTGGAGTCAGAAGTAACTTATACACGCATACATACATACAATTATAGCTTATATGAGTGGGATTACATTGAAGGATTCAAGCAAACACACGCTGTATTAAGAAAGTGACAAGGAAAGGTGACGGATTACTAGGATACTATGAATTCAGTAAATTGTAAATATTAAAGGAAGATAATTTGAATTCACAACGGCAACTTTAGAAATTTGGGATCTGTGAGATTCACGTTCACAAAGCAGGATTATATATAGGGAGAAATATTTGAACAGGATAGTATGGGAACAGTTATGAAAGCTGTGTGTCACTTTAAATAACGCAAAAAATGATATAAACAGTCGAACAGGGAATGTAGCATTCAAGGACCACAGTCAACATATTTAAGCAAAGAAATAAACAATAATTACGCAGATGATTAGAGGGCCATATATGACATCACAAGCATAACTGGGTCGACAATAAGGCTACCGCCTTGGAACGATCAGTGGCAAAATATGCCGCTGGGGTGGTGGGAGGTGTTAAACCAGGCTCTAGCACAGTACCTCTCTAAGACTCTTACCCTACTCTCCTCAATAAAACGGAAAAGCGAAATAAAAATTCCCTAACAGGTAATGTTTTCTAACAAACAACAAGAGAGCACAGCAAAAATATCGAAATTAAACATAATAATCCGAACTGTCCTGTCTTTCAGAATTTAAACAACCGATTAGGTACAGCGCGTGTATGCCATTTCCTGATTAACACTATTGTTCAATCGTCATTTTTCAACGCTCTTCATGTTTAGTGGTTGAACCATTCACAGTTCGCTACTATGCTTCCCTCTTTGTGGACCCTCTGATGACGTTTAACTAAATCATCATAGGACCACAGCGTTTGATGTTTGTCTTAAATCCTGTATTGTCGTACTCTTAAAGGTGTGTTATGTTTTGCTTTGGCTTATGCCATGTCACTGAGTACTTGCTTTGTGGCTTTCTAGGCTTGTGTATTTTATATTCATATATCATGATCTTTTATGTGCTATACTTATATTGTCTATTAATGCTGCCTCTTTTGTTAGCAAATATTACTTAACTGTGATATCTTTATTTACATTGTATTGGGAGGAAAATAGGGTACTAGTGAGGTTCGGTGCACCCTAAAACCTGGTTTAAGTCCCCAGCGGCCTTGTTTGCTACTGATCTTTCCATGGCGGTAGCTCTATTGTCATCAATTCTATGTGTGTGATGTCATATCTTGCCTTTTATCCATCTTTGAAAATTTAGCTTGTTTTTGGTTGACTGTGGTATTTGAACGTTACATCACTGTACTTCTTTTATATATACTTATATAATGTCCATGTGTATACATCAGGTGGCGTTAAACTTGTTAATCTACGGTTCCTGCATTGTGAGTGAACATGTATAAAGACTAATCAAATTAATTTTCATTTGTTGGCAACCAAGTCAACGTTTTCAAAATTAATTATATTGTTGAAAACAAAATTCAATTAAGATTGATTTTAAAATTCGAAAAGCTACTTTTCATCGGATAATTGCATAATACGCTTAATATAATTTGATAACGCGGTTCCTCAATATTTAATATTTCGTATTATAATTAGTTTAAACAATTTACAGATTCTTGTATTGGGAATAGTGGTATCCTTTGGTTAATGGGGATTTATGCACACAAGGCATATTAATCACGGGCGAGTTGTAACGCTAAAGTCGATACAGTGTAACAGGGTAATAAATACTGTCAAGAAATCACAACTAATCACAACTACGGACACTTCAAAACAACGCCAACGACACGTGTGTAAAAACCAATAACGGCACAGATTGGTTAGATGAACTCGTTTGTCAAAAAACGCGAACCATCGCCGTTTATGACTCAAGCAGGTGAGCAAACTTAGGATGTGATATTTTGCAATATCTTTACATTAAATACAGCACTGAAATTGCACACACTTCAACATTGATGAATTTCGTTTCACTGAAATCCGACCAAATGAAGGCCCTTCCGTCTTAATGAGGCCAAACTATAGCATGTATAACATCAAGGGCCATAACACCGGTGTAAATGGTTCAATCTGGCTGTTTTTCGAACTTGTCCGAACTTTTATTGATATTAACAATCTGGTAGAGTTTGGTAAAGATGAAGACCCAAACGTCTTAAAGCAGTTTTAACTAAATCAAGGGCCATAACTCTAAAGTTAATGGTCCGATCTGGCTGGTTTACAAACTTTTCTGAGATTTTTTGATAGTAATAATTTGGTAAAGTTTGGTAAATATAGGATAAAAATTGAATGCCCTATTGTCTTAACGAGGCAAAATATGGCAAATTTCAAAAAATCAAGGGCCATGACTTCGGTGTAAAGGTCCAATCTGGCTGTTTTTCGAACTTGTTCGAGCTTACAATATCTGGTAAAGTTTGGTACAGATCGAATGAAAAATGAAGCCCCTATTAACGAGGCAACATAAAGCATGTTTAACTAAATAAAGAGCAATACGGTTACGCTATCACGGGACCGATCTGGCTGGTTTTCAAACACTTTTCCAAGCCTGTATTGATGGTAACAGTCTGGTAAAATATGATAAAGATCGAATGAAAAATGAAGGCCTTATCGCCTTAACGAGGCAAAATATAGCTAACGATAAAGATCGGATGAAAAATGAAGACCTTATAACAATAGGGTGATGTTTAGCCTGGTCGGTTAAGTATGTTATATTGTACATGTAGTGATAGAATTCGGATTCGCAACATAAAGTTGCAGATAAACCTTATCGTTATTAAGGTTATAAATTGTGTACATGTGTCGTAAAATCTTCCTGTCGTTGGCGGGATAGCGGCTTTGACACTAATCGTAATACTTCTCTTTTCTCTCTCTCTCTTTTTCTTTTCTTTTTTTTAATAGATCTGGCGGGTTTAAGTTTGCCGTAGCCATTTCGTGGTCCAGCCTTAATTCCAATAAGCGATGGGAAAGCTTATATTAGGAGGATTTTATAACGGATAATTCGACAATAAAACACGTTTAAAAACAGTTTTTACTGTAAAACATGCGATAACATGTTTAAAATTACCTATTAAATGTTTTAATCTTACAAAATGCAAACGTTTCAAGCCGAAATTAGCGTTTTATTTCATACCACAGCCAACCCCGTTTTTGCTTCTTGGCGAAGGGTTTGGATGGGGTATGAAAGTTAATACTCCGACCACGTAATGACTAATCGTATTAAATTTACTCCTCTTTTCTCTCTCACTCTTTTTTTTAATAGATCTAGCGGATTTAATGTTGCCGTAGCATTGCGCAGTAGTAATATTTACAAACCGCTTTGAATGCTTTTTAAAACTGTATCGAACAAATGGTTTTAGTATATTATTACACTAATCTTTTAATATAATTTCCCAAACCAATGCTCCCACTTGTCGTTATTTGTTGCACTTCTAGCTGCAATTGCGGTACTTTGAATTACAATTGAAAAGAAATAACAGATTTTCGACATTCAAATTAACGCACGAATCAATCATTACAGTCGTTATTTAATTTTACTTTGTTTAAAGCTATTCAGCTGCTCAGGAACATCTCTATTACAAACACAAATGTCACCCATAAACACAAATAATTAAATAAAGTAGCAGAATTTAAGTAATTCATCAAGTATAACTTTGATTGCAAGTTAAAAGGCGGCAATGCAGCAATTCAGGTTTGCTTTGCTGTATTATAGTATGCAGAGAGTATATAATTATTTTATTTACATCCGTATGGTTCGCTTAAATTGCTATTAAGAAAATGGAAAGTGTTGCATCTGGAACCAATAAAAGGTCAATAAATTATATACGTAATGTGTGTAGGAGTAATGTCTAACATTTAACCGTTTTAAAAGAATTCTATAAAAAACAATTTAAACCGTTTGTTCAGTTTTAATGGTGCATACTTACCGTGTTTACTTAAAGCCTTAACAACCATATACCAGCAAATGGGAATCTATTTTATTCGTGTCGGGTGTTTTTCGTTGTTATTTCTGGGTTTTTTTCTTTGTTTTTGCATATCTGGGCATGAAATGCATTAACATATATACTACTACTAGTCTATACCTTTGAATAATGAATAGGGAATGTTTACTTATTTGTTATTCGAATTAAGAAGAAGTAACTTTTTAAAAATTGTTATTAAGTCGAAAAAGTACACAGCTTATTAAACAAAAACAATCCATTATTATTTAAATAATTATTACTACAGGGTAAACTCAATTCAATTCAGTTCTATTCAATGTGTTTATTCCAAGATTTACATATGTAAACAGCGATGGATATAAAGAAAACATCATATTCAACAATCTTTATGGTGAGTAAGCGACAGAAAAGATAAATAGAGATAATTCATGATAGTCTGAGCTGCGTGAAGTTGGCTCAAAATACGACACACGACATACGACATACATTTTTGCGGCGGAGAGCAAACTCCCCGCTGCAATGTTAACATAATGGTTTATTTGATTATACTTCAGATAAAACGTGGAAACAACATGATTATTGCTTTATTATGTATAATTGTATATAGCAACGGCTTTTTCGGAAGGGTTTTAGTGATTCACGATGTCAGTGAATTATTATTAATGATAAGATGAAATGAAGAAACATGTTTAGACACACACTACTGGATTGTTATTGTGTTGAAATATAGCATATAGAGAAATCTTGCTATCGTTATTACAGATCGGATTTGATCAAAATTGTCATAGAAATTAAATGTAGAGTTCAGGAGAACGTCAAAACGTCTTGACGTCAAGGACGTTTTGTTCACTGATTGCGTCATTGTCTCAGTCAACGCAGATGTCGTGACGTCAACCAAAATGGCCGCCGGTGACGCCTTTCAAGAAATTGTGTAATCGCTATATCTCCTTCATTTATGATCGATTTTTGATACAACTTTTCCAGGCCAGGTCTTTTCGTCTTTTCACATGGCGTTCTGTCGTCTCTTCGCCCTTGAAATGTCATCTTTTCGTTCTGTCGTTCTGTCGTCTTTTCGCGAATGTTGAATGTTGTATGTCGAATGTCTATGTAAAATGTCGTATTTCGAATGTTATATGTCGAATGTTGTTTGTCGCGTGAAACGAAATTCATTTTGAAGGATGTTTTTGAATGTCGTATGTCGAACATATATATGTTGTATATCGAATGTTGTATGTCGAATGTTGTAAGTCTTATTGAACGACATTTAAACAAATGAATGTCGTATGTCGTATGTTGAGTCAACTTCACGCAGCTGATAGTCTGTGATGATATAAAGTTATACAAGTACTTTAATCGTTAAGACACAAAAGGGTAAATATATATTGAATACTATTTCTAAGTTAACACTCAGTTGTATATTATCTAAATTTGAGCACCGTTATATAGTGCCAATAAAGTGAAAGATCATCCTTCATATTAGTTTATCCTTTGGATTTATCATATGTTATTTTTACATTATGATTTATAGATCTTTTGTGAATAGACGTCAACAATAATATTCTATTTCTATGTGCATTTTTCTTCATTTTTTTCCTATTAACACGTAGGCAAACAATGCTACCTCGTACGTTCATGGTGTACATGTTCCCACGTTTCATATTTGTTGGTTTCGTGTTAGGTGGCTAGATTTGGTATTGTAAGATCGTGGTTTTATCAATTATGTATTAACTACACGCTCAGGATCGTATAATGCTTGTACGGATATTGATTCCTCGTTCTTTACCTTAATAAAATGCAAGTTTACGAGGTGAGAGGTATGGTCTTACTCCGGTTTAATGCTGTTTCTTATTAGTACGTTTGTATATCGGTCTGTGCTTTATGGTAAATAAATTACATGCACCGAGTAAAGTTTCATAAAAGAAGACGGTCGAAGACAATAAATAAACAACTTTATCACATACTTTCATATAAATACGTCGTTTTTGAATATACGATACGACATAGTCCTAGCTAGTCGTATCCATCCGGATTTCGTTGCTGGGCAATAAAGCCATGAAAAAAAGGGTTAAAAATGTTCATATCAATTCGGAATTCCCGAGTCTATTTATAACTATATGATATTCGGCTAACGACGCAGAAACGAACTGTATTACTGAAATAACCGAATGTTCGTTATGATTCTTTCATCGGAGTGATACGAAAAATTACCGATTAGTTACGATTGTATACGATGTGTCATTCGTATCGTTTGTTTGTCATCCTGTTTTCGCGCCAGATTATTGGCGATACATCTACATGTGTACATTGAGCTGTCACCTTTGACCATAACTCTACGGAAATAACTTGACTAGTAACGCAAAGAAGATCAAATAAAATAGATGATAGATAGATAAAAGTAGAATAAAGAAAAAAATAAGGCATAATACACCGACCATAAATATAGTTTAACAACTTTATATTAGACTCAAGTATATAGAAGCATCCGTAGATAAAATAACAAGTTGTGACCATTCATTTTCTGAATTAGACAATTTCATAATCAATGGCATTCATTTTAAATCAAATGTCGTTTAGATCTACACAAGTTTACGCGACAGACGTGCATGAACACATCAAAATGGGATTACATCTATTAATAATGTTATTGTATTCTCCCTGGAAGAAAGCGTAGTAAATTAGTTGAATTTGACCGTTCAACAAAATCATTGTCGAAGTATATGATAAATAGAATAAAAAATGTGTATTTTTAAATCACACCCTATATCAGGCCCTCGACCAATATCAGCCCTCGAGCTAAAGCTCTCGGGTTGCTATGGCGTCTTAGGCCAGATATAAGGCATGATATGAAAATACCCATATATTATTCTCTTATCACACGCGTGAAATATAGGGTGAACAAATGTCATATCACGGAAATAACCGAATGTTCATCTCGATCTTTTTACCGGAGTGATACGGAAATAACCGATTAGTTACGATTGTATACGATTTGTCACGGGTATTTTTTGTCGTCTGCGTTTCAGTTGTTACTTCCATCCTGTTTTCGCGGCAGATTATTGGCTATAGAATCATTATCCGTGGATAAAGCAACCACTTATGACGATTCACCTTGATTAGAAAATTTCAAATTAAATGGAATTCATTTTCTATAATATTCGTTCTAAAAATAAATGTGTACCACTCACGCGACAGACATCAGAATGGACTAGATCTAAACGTTTATTTTTCTCCGTATTTAGTGAGCTGAAGTTGAAATTTCGACAAAGCTCAAGTATATGACAAATATAAAAAATGTGTATTTTTATATCACACACTACATCGTGCCCTCGACCCATATAATGCGTCTCAGGCCTGATATAGGGTGTGATATGAAATACCCATTTATTATTCTCTATTTATTTTCTAGATACAATTGTAATACCGTTTTCTAATCGTCAAATTTTTAAACCTAAATTTTGATGAAAAAAATAATTATTTGAGACAGCATTTTCTTGTCAGAGGCTTAATCTTGCGATGAAGAAAATTGCAACATTCCAGTAAAAAAGTGAATCACATAGTACGTTATAAGCAAAGTTTAATACAGAGGTTCACGGTGAAGAAAATGTCATGATAATGAGACATATCGATTTAATACAGATGACATTTTGTAAGTGAACGCGTCTGTAAACACAGGTATGGCGAATGCCATTAATCGTGAATAATATCGATGCTAACCACTGTATTTTGATCTTTTAAACATTAGTTCGACGTTATGCGTTGAAAACTGTATCAATAGACATTTTACGACAATCGCAGACTTAATTAGCAGTTGAACGAGTACCGGAAGTGCAAAGATGCGACTGAAGCAATATTCCATGGCGTGATCGCCATGTTGCATAATTGAGAGTGATGACTCGAAGCATCACAGACTGGCACGCGTATAATGGGAGACCTAAATAGCGCGGGATATAGTGCGACATACACCGTAGTAACGATATGCAGAAAAGCCCGAGAATGAATAAAATGGAACAGATTAAATGGACACTTGATGTTTTAAAAAAAAACTTGCAGCGTCCCGTTAGTTTTTCTACATAACTTAATTTAACATTGTTAACTTAAACCATTACTATGAATTATCAGAATAGAATAAATCAAAAGGTTGCTGCTATTACTAAGAGTTGATTATATTGCACCAATAATATATTTAAACATTAAGAAGAATAAGACGAAAACTTGAAAACTCAAAATCTTATTTAATTATATGCAAGCAGGTTTAAATTTAATATGATACTGGATGAATACATCGAGATGATACTTTCAATGCTTCATAAAATTTCAAGATTGCAACGTGACCCTTTACAATAGCAAATGTTTAGTTCGAAACAGGCGATGTATCGTTTTATCTCACCCGCAATAACGACACAATGTGTATTCATAGTGTTACTTTACAGGAACGTGGAAACAGCAGAATTTACGGACAAAAATAGAAAATACAACTGTGAATAACGCACGCACCAGTCGGTATAAACATGTGAAAGTCATACAATTAATGCAGACACTCTGACAGTTGACACACTGCTACTGAAATATGGCTGTATATCAAGCACGATTTTTTTCAAAATATGTTAGAGAGGGTTGCTATATTTGTAATAATCGTGTTGCATCTTTTATGTAGAGAATATATACAGATTATTTAACTGCTGGGATCGATTATAGGGACATCCTTTACGAGTGATAGACGTGTGGTTCTTTTAATGAACGAGCGCACGCGAGTGAGTGAAAAAACAAAGCACGTCTACCATCAAGTGAAGGATTACCCAATAATCGATCCTAGTAGTTAAATAATCTATTTATTACATTTTAAATTATGTTTTTGCAAACAAACATTTTGTATGACACAATGATGATGTGATTTATTTTTGCTCAAGGCTAAGGGCTTGTCATGGGTTTGATGATTGAAAAATGTACATTAAACTCTGGAGTGCCCCCTTATCGGCGGATGACGTCGACGTCAGCAACACTTTGTTGACGTCACGACTCAACGTCGCAACGTTAGTTATTATTGTGTTCTAAGTTAGCAACGTGATTTATTATTGTGTTCTGAGTTTGTTATTAATTTTTAGCGCTTATGAATATTCTTGCACTGAGAAATCCCGATCTTTCACGCATAGAAATGTAATAAAAATAATCATTAATGTACGCATACGTCTTTGACCTGCCAAAGAACAGCGTATCGTGCTTCTCCGCCAGTTATGCATGTATAACCAACACCTATTCTATTTGATGCCCAATTTATTCCACACTTCCTAGTCAGAGAATGATTTCATTTACCTCAGCTTTGCAATGGACTGTGTTTCCTTACCAAAGTACTATAATAATGTCACAAAGAATTGAATTGCACCAACACAAGAAAAGTTATTTGGCACCAAACAGTGATGAACATGCCAGGCTTATCCTTCATTTACATCTAGATAACATATGGAGAATGGGCCTAGAATGTTCTAACCTGCAGAACTGCAGAGTTGCTGCAAATTCTATTGTAGAGTCACAAACAATTTGTGTTTTCTATGCGGGTGCTTTATTTGATGATGCAAACATTTTTATATAACTTATTTGTTATATAATTTCCATTAAAATAGTGGATTTCATGAATAAAATCAAATCTTATAGTCTATTTTCATTGTTTATATTTCACATGTGAAATACCGACGTTATGACGCTGTTCACGTTGTTGACGTTATTGACGCCATTGTTTTGGCGCATTATGATTTTTCTGCATAAGTTTCAAGATTGTGAGTATATAATATGAAAAAGGCACAGCCTAAATGGGGATTTATCCAGTTTGAGTAACTAACTTAAGGTTTGGTTTTGACATTTTCAAGTTTAAGGATATATATAAAACTTGGAGAAAATTTAGTGGAGTGTCGTAACCAATGTTTGTTTAAACGACTTTTAAACGCATTGAGCGAAGGCGTCGGGAAGTTATCCACAACTCTGTTTCCATGTAGCTCTGCCACTGGGAGTAGAATTTATCCTTTTGATTTGAAAATAAGATTTTATTTTTTTTCAATTGTGGGGTTGGCTTGGAAAGGACGTCGTGCTGAGATTTGTATTGCATTGATACTTAAAGTGTCTTTGGTACTAGACGTCTTTGAAGATGACATTTTAACTCCAAAATGTCACTAAAAAAAGAAAAATAGAGTCACTGAACATTTTCACCATTTTTTTTCATTACATTAAATTTATTGAAAAAACAAAGATTACTTTTCGATTACCTATATACATACACATCTTTGAAAACATACACAAACAATTGTAATCCTCATTTGTCTTTTTACTTTAAAAATACTGTTAAAGGCATATATATATATGGACCGTATCCCACCTTTTTCTTTACAAAAAAAAAAGATTCGATATATAAAAAACGTATGTTATAATGCTCACTTTTGTTAAAACTTATATATGACAAGATCCTATGACATTTCTTTCAAAAACAAGTAAATATATATAGATCTAGGTTCTAATTATTTTTTTATTATAATTTCTATAAATTACACATATTTTGGAGTTACATGTAGTTTGACATTTTCGCTGTAAAAATACTGTACACACAATTTTGCTGACATGGAGATCGAATATAAAATATCAAACTGTATAATTGAGGATATTTCACTCATCTTCCTTTTTATGTAAAAAAAAAGGACAGAGATTCACATTCACGTGTTGTGGGATGAAAATTGAAATAAAAATTCCTGATTTCGGAATCAATCGAGATGTTGCGAAGGTGCATGATACAATTGTCAGATTATTAACGATGTCGCAACATACAAAGTGAACTAAGTAATGCCTATTAACAGTGTTAACATTGATAACAGACAAAAGGAAAATCCCAAGGTTTTATGGTTAGGAGTTTTCCTTTTTCTTTTTTTTTATACTTTATTGTGTACGAAACAACAATTCTATTACACCCATACCTACGTCTAGTTTGTAATTATCTCCAATAAGTATATGCGCATGATCTGGGAAAGATTGGTTGACGTCATACAGTGATGCATTAGATAGAATGTCTAAGAACACGCTGGGATTTTGTTAAGTACGTTAGTACTTTGAATTATTGCAGCTTTCGATGTTCCTAATTCTAAAATATGCCAACTTTAATAATTTCGGCATCATATTTTACTAGCACTACAAACATCATCACAAATGCTTTCGCAAAAGACGTTTTTGAAATATTTAATGTTAACCCTTTAATGTTCCGATTAATCGATTGTTTTAAACCTATCATCGGTTTGTTAAGCATCCGATTATGAAGATCGATTATGAAAGTCTATAATCGATCATCGGTTAAATGTAAACGTGCACTTTAATTAACATTCAAAATAGAAATAAACATAATTATCCGGGAGACAACTCTTGTAAAAATGAGTATGATACACAAATAAACACATGTATATCAGTTATAATAAAATACAGACTTGCATGGCATCAAAACTCAGATTAGCATACACATGCTATACTTCCTATACGGGTAAGTATTATCGAGGTAATTTAAAAATATCCATATTTCATTTCATGCAAAAATATATTTAAAGCATAATTCTGCATCTTGATCGCGGGAAGTAGGTAACTAGTAGATTTAAACAATAAATAAGATAAGCACACATATAGAATGTATGCATGCTAAACTGTTCATGACTCAAACCCGTGGTCCAAAGCACACAATTATAATGTGACATAAAATAATAGTGGTTGTAATTTATTCGATAAATCTGAATTAAAACACTGTGCGTTTGTTTTCATTACAAAATGTTACGTTTAACTGAAACAAATAATAATATATTATTAAACTTATCTGCCAGGTGTGCATGTGAAAAGCCTTATCATAAAAGTGTTTCGGTTGTAATATGTATTTCTAAACTAATTTTCTAATTATAAACTGCGTTTTAAATTCTTATTAGTTAAAAAAAAAAGTAATACATGTATTGTCAAAATTATTCATGGAAATGCTGGAAACTGAAGCCATTAGGGTTTTGTTCTCGGTTTATCGTGACTAATCTAAATCAAAGACCAAGATTCACTTTAGAAGATTCCTTCCATTAATTTTCTTTTCTTTTTCATTTTGTTACTTAAAAAAAAATATGATTACAAAATAATACAATATTTGCAGATTCGAACTCGGATCTCCTGCGTGACAGGCGGCCGTGCTTACCACTCCGCCACTGTCACAATTTAATGACGTCATCATTAACTAGTATATATTTTAATGTGCGTTAGTCTGTTTCCGAGACTCGTGATACTTAGCAAGACCTGAGTAGTAGAGTAAATACAAGACTTGAGTAGTAGAGTAAATAGAGTTTTTTAAGACCCAAATCAATTAAAATTGTTCTGTTTAGTCGTATTTATCGATTATTAGTAACTGGCGAGACTAGTGGCCAGTATTGATTCATCCTCTCTAATTGCGGAAAATAACGAAGAGTTCCGATGTCTTTGATTGTACATAGTCGGCCAATTCCGTCATTCTTCGCTTATGGCGAGATGTCGCGAATGGCGACCAGACAAGGGACATCGCCGAAGAGGCCCGAAGTGAATTTACCATGCCTATCAGCGGAAGTAGAGACTGGTTTCCCATTCCGTAAGCTGAACTCTCATATACTTGGCCGTAATCGGAAACCAAAGGGATAATTATTTTCAGACGAACAGTATGTGGAGAAAAGTTGATACCGTTAAGGGGATTTTCATCCCTGGCGCTTCGCGCCAGTGATAAATCCCCTATTAAATAGAATATTTGTTGGTTCGTCGTGAATATAGTATTCATTTTCATCTCAAAGTGAGGAAAGTCGCATATTTTCACTCGTGCTAAAGCACTCCTGAAAATATGTTTTCTCACTTCTCCAGGAAAATAAATCCTATATTCTCTCCAAACAAACAAATATCCTCTATATGTTTGATGAAAAAAAACTCAAAAATAAGCAAATGAGATAATTCGCAAAACGTTTAGCTGATAATGTGTATGGTTGTATTTCGAGGGAAACGTATACAAACACGTTCGATTTCTGAAACAAACAGACGCCGTCAAATAATAGTACATATCACGCCTTACAATCCACCAAAGTTCAATGTTTATGGGAAATCTAAATATGAAATAAGTACTGCCATGAACCATGTATTAAACAATCATATTCATACGTATATGTGTGACGCACGTACTCGATTAAATATTAATGCAAATAACGAGGTGTTGTCGTGCCAAGGTATACTTAAATGATCATATATGTTATTTGGGTTGCTAAGCGGATCATTATCAGAACAGGTCGCGTGCAGTGAGACTTGACATATCTCAGATAAATACTTGATATTAGTGGTGTCGTGCTGTAATAACCAGCAACAACTTCTACAACAATTGTATACTATTAAGTTGTGTAA